>OX375865.1:2491829-2698840 GCA_947359475.1 Heligmosomoides polygyrus bakeri
TAAGTTGTTGATGAATCCTGATCTTTATGGGAGACTTAGCTGGCCAGCGCAGTGACTGTAAATGCCTAACAAAAAATGGCACTAATCTGTGAAACCCTTTATGGGATGCGCCATGCATTTTACTTTTCGTGATGTCGTGGAGGCAGTCTCAATGTGTATTAGGCCTAAGTTTTCATTGACCAGCCGATGGATTGTTAAGGGTTTATGCATCACATTTGCAGTAATAAATCGTCGATTCCGGCGGGATGGAAGGGAGGGGGGGGCTGGTTAGCATGTGAGGGACCTGAGCGAAGATCCTCGATTCGGAATAACGCGACTGCTGTCTTTCCTACCCCGCTGGACTGGAGCAATCTCAGGGCAACATTAAGGGATCTCTAAGCTGTCGGAAAATAAACTGAGACGCAGTTATAAAAAGAAATTCTGCCGAGTTGAACTCCGAAACCTCCAAGCTCAAGGGTTTTCGGGTTTTTGAACTCAGTAGAAATTCTGCTGCTTCCACAGGAACATCTCGGCCCCCATCCCCAGAATCGAATCCTAGACCCCCTCTCGCAAGCCCACATTGCATGGACTCGATCATCCAGTCGCTACCGCCACCAATGCGAATGAATCATTTGAATGTACCCTGCAGTTTCGTCTAGAAAAAGTCGTAAATTATCATATTACTATAATCTAACTTTAATTTGAGTCCAAACCTTTTGTAGGCCAAGTTCTGAGCACGACAGGGCCATTGCAGGTGTCACTTTTGCCTTATCAGCCCGCCCCGAAGTGATACGATTTTTGCTATTTTTAGACCACCCAGAGACACTTAGCGAAACAGTTCTGTGATCCTCATGCGATGCCCTACAAGACCATATAGGTCTTCGAACCAAGTTCAGTAAACCCCTCCTTAGATAATCAGTAAAATTTTGAGAAGGAATTGAAGTGCCTAGGAGCGCATAATCAAGTTTTCGCTGGATTGTATTCTAGATCTGAAGCTGTTGTACACAAGTCCAACATACAGTGCGTGGCCCATACCAGAACGGATGGAATTCAAAGGCATGAAGGAGCAGGTCAAGCAAAACAATGAAGAAGGAAGCTGTGCACTTGCTACGGAAGCATCCCTCTTCGGCATACGTGATGACAGAAGGCCTATATCACTTCGTTGCTCCGAAGAAGAAGAAAGGAACGAAACGTCTGAATGCAGCAGAAACGACGTCTCCAAACCAGTTGGGTGAAGAAAACAGAGCCGTCAGACAAAGCCGAAACGAGCCAAAGCAGCAGTGCCGAACGATGGCGAAGTGAAGTCGTCGACTATAATTTGGTGGAGCCAAGAAGCATGGAGGAAGAAGGATGGGAGGGACGGGGCAGTGCCCATTAGGATGCGTGATGGTGTGGTGGCGGAGGAGGGAAACGAAGAAGACCTTCCTTTTTCTCGTCTTTCTCGCGCAAAACACCCCAATATAACAAAGAAGCCCGTAATTTTCTTAATTAACGCGCTCCTCTCGAGGCATTTAGGGGAGCAGTGTTCAAACGGATTTCGAAGGGTTTCCTAGGAATTGCATTGCTTCAAGAGTTTAAAAAAAGATGAACGACGGCGTTATTCAACCCCTTGTGGGATGCGCCACGCATTCTACTTCTACGAGGTATCGTGGAGGCGATTTGAATGCGTATTTGGCCATACGATGACTTACGGTTGCCAGCCGATGAACAAGTCAGCGCTCTATCCTTTCCAGACAAGTCTGGAAACCAATTCACCGACCCCGAAGGAGTGGAAGGCTTGGTTGGCTTGGGCGGGAAATCCGAACCAGGAACCTGGTATCGGGTGCACGCGACAGTCGGCGCCTCTTCCGACTGCGCTACACACCTACGTTCACGAGTGTACTGTAAGAAAACGACCAGTTATTTCTATACCATTCTCACGTCAAAATGGAAAATCACGACGTGTTTTCACGTCTAATTGGACACTCTCCTAAGCAGGGCGTGAAACTTTTGAAATCAAAGCCATCTCTTCCAGATCGAAATGACCTTCAGGCAAATTAAACTGCTAACTCAATAACGTTGTTAGAGTAATTTTTTGTTCAAGAAAAAATTAGTATGACAATTTTTGAAATTTTTTACTTTACGTGTCCCAATAAGTGCAATAATAATTTTATAAAATTTTTCTTTTTGGAGGAATCGTCATAAACTAAAAAAAATTACAGCACTACAAAAAAGCATATCGTTCATTGAAAAATCAGATCGCGCCATGCACTCAAAAAGCACGCGGCAACGTTTGTTTGATTCATGGTGTAAATGCCATTTACATGAACAATCAACGTGAGGACATGTGTGTTCTTTTAAGTTGATTTTGTTATATCGTCAACAGGTATTGTCAAACTCCAGATAGTCTGTTGTCAATCGAAGAAGCATCACGACGTATTGGAAGAAGACATGGCGCTATCTCTTTTTTGGTACTAGGAAATGGCCTACTGTTCTTTAAAACAAGTTTGTTTTTGTTTTTTTCATTCTTCCTTTCCACTTTTTTAAATTTAAAATTTACTTGAACAAAAAATTAAACTAAATTTTTAGAGAGTCTCTAGTTTGATGTAGAAGAAGCTCGTTTCGATTTGGAAGAGTTCACTTCGATTTCAAATTTCCGAAAAGCTAGCCTAGAAAAGTACCCAATTTGGTTTGAAAAGTTTCTAAATCTGTTTATGCTGTCTAGCTGCCTTCGCTTCTTTATCTCCTTTTTGCTTTTGTTCTTCCCCTGTGATGAACAAAAGAAAAACAACAAGTTCCGTATTGATCTTACTGTAGCTATCCAAGTAACCCATTCAGGTCGTAGAGCCGTTCAAGGACGGCTACTATCCTTGTTTTCACCTCGCCTCTAGACAAGGTTCTCATCTATTATCGAAGAGGCTAAGGCAGTCTCTCCGTCAGCCTAATTCTCTCCACATGCTGGAGTCTGTCTTCGGTTCGACGTTGCTCTGGCGTAATTGTCCGACGGGCTTTCCCCTTCGTGGATTGATGTGTTGCTGGCTGGGCTTACTCCCCCACCACGCTGGCCTCGAAATCTTCGAGCCTCATCTCTAGCAGGGTTTATCCGACAAACAATCAGCTGATGTTTTCGGTGAGACTTTGTCTTCTTTCGTGACGCCGCGGGTCATTAAGCTGAAGCTCCTGGCGGCGGCTCTCCAACGTCTGGACGGACTTCGGCAGAGAAGGTCGTTGAGAAGACGTTCTTGAACTCATCTACCTGACGAAGACAGTCGATTATGTCTTTCTGGAGTTCTACAGTGAATTTGGCAGTTCTCAACGGCGTGAAGGAATGGTAAAGCCATTCCAAACGGCGGTAGCAGTAGGTGTATAACGTTCAGGGACCAATAGGTAGGCCAAACGCACCAGATGAACAGCTTCCGATCTGACCCACGCATAGGGTGGCCAACTTCCGGTTGATCCTTGGTGCCTAATCATGGATTCCGTTCGTCTAAAGGCCATGTTCCGAGGGTTCTTGTCCCGATGTTCTCAAGAGGGCGCTCACGGCGAGGGCGATTCTGAAACCCCTACGAGTTCAACTGCGGGTGAACTACCGCTGAAGTGAAAGGACAACTACTCGTCTTCCGAACTTCACCAAAGGTGACAGGATTTTCGCCCACCGGCCACCGGCTTTCCTCCAGCAGTTCAACTGGACTTTAATCAAGGGAGTTTTCAATTGGTTTCGTTAAGTGCACTTGCAATGTGACACTCCCTCACGCTTCATGTTCTTCCGCCTTGGTACATCATCATCAAGTTGATCAGCAGTTCATCGCCAGGAGTTTCAGAATCATCCTGGCCATAGTTGTGCTTCATCGCCCTAGATGAGGGCTCTGAGGGCTGTCTGTTCCTTGCAAAAATCGGTAGCGCGTTCTCATCTAGCCATCTGCGGAGACCTATAGCGCACTGTGAAAGCCTTCTGAGAGTTCATTCGCCGATAGGTGACCTCGATTTCACTCCATGGTGACCGACTTTCCTCTGACAGTTCAACGGGATTTGAAGCAGTCGCTCTCTAGGTTTGAAGGCCTTCTGAGGGTTCATTCGCCGATAGGTGCCACGGATTTCGCCCCATAGTGACCGACTTTCCTCCGGCATTTTAACGGGATTTGAAGCAGTCGCTCTCTAGGTTTGAAGGCCTTCTGAGGGTTCATTCGCCGATAGGTGCCACGGATTTCACCCCATGTTGACCGACTTTACTCCGGCATTTCAACGGGATTTGAACACAACTGCTCCTTATGTTTAAAGGCCTTCTCAGGCTTCAGACGACATCGAACGACTACTAATCTACCAGCTCAAATTAGCTCTAGACTGAAATGATTTTCGCGCTTGTGTAGCACGATGGATAGCATAGCAGTGGCGAGTATGACCACGGAACTCCTAGTCGTCTACTGCAGGTGAACGCGTATGGTGATTTAGGCTGGCGGTGTAAGGTAACGAGTAATTTATGTAGTTTGGAAACGCGCGACACAAACCTCAAAAGCGGCTGCTTCGAATTCCGTTGAAATGCCGGAGGAAAGTCGTCCACTATGGAGCGACATCCGTGGCACCTATTGGTGAATGTTTTACGATGAGCATTTCCATTTCGCCGAAAGTTCACCGGCCGTTGACCGCTAGAGTTTTCAGAGTTATCCTCGTCACATCTGCGCAACGTCGCCCTTCAGTTGAGACCCAAGGGGAGGGCAGTTTTCACATCTTCAGAATCAGTCCCTGAATAGCATGACTAGGATAGATCACTCGGGCAAAACACGCCTATCGATTTTTGCCGGGCGATCGCTCTGTATTAATCAATTCATATACTTTGCATGAGCAACTCTGTCGCTTCTGTCGCAGACTGCGAACTGTCCTTTACAAGGTGTCCCACAATCTCTGTAATTCTGAAACCCTAGTGGTCAACCACATCCGATCAATCAACACAACTTCTAGCAGTATAAAATTCACCGGCAGGTGGCAGGAATTTCACCCACTGGTGACCGGCTTTCGTCCGGCATTTCAACAGGCCTTCAGATGTGTAGTCGGGTTTTCAGTTTGTTTCACGACGAGCGTTTCCACTGCGACGTTTCTTTAGCAATTCTTCGCTATACGTCACCATTTTAATTCATAATCACCTCAGGTACACCTAGAGTTGACCGCTAGGACATTCAACAACATCTTCACCATGACTGTGTTCTCCATCGTGCTACATGAGCTGCAGCTTTTCCGTCATAGGCAGCGCCCTAATGGCTTGCTCATTCCGCCAAAGGAGCTAATTGTTCGCAGGCTGCTAGTTTTTTCGGTGCCTCCAGCAGAGCCTCTGCAGACTAGCCACAGCTGCGTCTATATGTGGCCGACTTCCTGGAAGAAAAACGATAACCAAATTCTAGCCTCGTCTTCTGTCTTCGAGCCGGCGCACCCTTCCGATCAATCAGTTGTACTTCTCTGACTTTCTATGCGAGCAGGACACATGTGGCGCAGTCGGAGGAAAAGGTGCCTGTCGCGTGCATCCGATTTCAGGTCCTTGGTTCGGATTTCCCGCTTAGGCCAACCAAGCTGGTCACCACAGGTCATCAGTATAGACAAAGACACATTAAAAATTCTCCGCAACATTCCGTAGAAGTGTAATGCGTGGCGCATCCCAACTGGGATTGACTAACGTCGCTAGTTTTCCTTTCTCTGCTAAGAAATAAACTATGGTAAGCTTTACGCTAATTGATGGCCGATCGATACCGTTCGCCTGTTATGGACTCTATTAACCTCTATATCCACGACTGTCAACGCGTAGTGGATATTGATCGATAGTATCGATCGAGTGAGTCTGTTAGAATTGATCGCACAGACGCACAGACAGACAGGCGGACAACGGGCAGATGGTAGCTCTTTTATGACTAAGTAGGGTGGTTCGAAGATACCCAAAATCTTCTGTAAACCCTCCAGGTTAAAGTACATAAGTCGGACGAAGAAGCATTAGGCAGTGATTTTGTGGGATGCGCCACGCATTCTATTCCTACAGGGTGTCGTAGAAGCACGAGTACTTGGCCTACGTAATCCATTTTAGGGCCAACTGATGAACAGTTCATTGCTTTGTCCTCTCTGTAAAAGCCTAGCACCAATTCATCGTCCAGGAGGTAGGGGAGGGTTGGCTGGCCTAGGCGAGACCTGTACCCTAAACCAAATCGGAATGCACTCGCCTCCACATGGAAGCTTCTTAACGTGCAGGACGTGAGGACCTTCTTTATTCTGGAGCTGCAATCTGTTTTCTCCCAAAATGTGGGCAGTTGAATTGCTAGCAAAGCATTGAAAAGAAACGGTTCTTATTAAAACCGTCGTTGTGGACGCCAGGTCTAAAGAAATGGTTCTTGTCGTTAATGTGGTCTGCAAGTGAGGTGGGAACTCGCCAGCCAATCAGAACGAATGAGGCGTCGGCCAAGTACGCTCCAACCAGTCGAAAACCCGCCCGTACTCCCGGGGAGCGCACAGCCCTTCGATGCGACTTGATTGGCTTTGAAAGCTTACCCCATCCCCATGCAGGCCACATTAACGACAAGTGCCGTTGTAAGCACTCAGACGTATGAAGGCGACAGATTTGAAATTCAAGGGAGGAGATCATCTAGGAGGGAACAGAGAAGCTAATCGTTCTTAGAATAGCTTCTAAGATCCAGGAGCGACATGGATTGGGCCATCCGGACGCAGAGACAAGGTCAGAAGATCTGGCGACGCGGTTTGTGCCAGCTGAAGAACAGAGACCAGCACACGAGGCTGCAAACGAGCACTGATGAAGACAGATGTCAGATGGCTGCCGCTGTTCGGCGACGAAAAACTCTTCAAAATCGGCCATTAATTCATCTGCTGGAACATCAATGTGGCTGAGGCGACATCTGGAGAAGCCGAGGATCGCAATAAAATTCTTCGGCTGGGAACGCGCTCTGAGAACGCTCCACCGTAATACTTCCCTAGTCATCTAATTACGAAGTGGAATCATCTAGCGGGGCAAGACTCGCGAGATCGAACCCAGTCCAAGTCCATTGGTGCCGGCAGGAGCAGAACCTATAACCGACTGCGCTGACAACCGTTTTATTAACCATAAGATTATCTTCTATTATTACCCAACCTTATTTATCATTTAGATGTTTGCCGTAGTCCACTGAACTCATACAAACATTCACAGTGCAAACGGACTAAAAAATTGGGTGGAGTTACTGACAAAATGGGCGGGACTATGGCGACGTAATGCACTCTTTCGCAGCTACTTCTAGGTAGAGCGTAATCAGAATAAAGTAAGATTTTTGGGTCACTTTGGCACTTTCCTTTTTATAAGACGAACAGCCTGTCTGTTTCAAATCTCTGTTATGATATGAGCCCCTTTTCGGTAGGCCAACTAGAATTTTTAATCAATAAATCAATAAAAATGAATTGGAATTTTAGCGTTGTTAAAAAATTCAAAATAAATTATATTAAAATAAATTTAAAATAAATCATATTATATTTTATAATAATATAGATTCCTACATCAGCAGCCGATAATATTAAAGATTCATGTTGTTGTTTAGGCTTGTGTTTATTTATTTATTAATGTTTTAGAATCATGTGGCTCCTTTTACTATTACAAGCGATTAACCGAAACTTGACAGAATAGTTACATTGACGGTGCTTGTCGTTAATATGGCCTACATGGTACGACCAATGGACAACCAGACTGCATGAAATGGGTGCGCCCCTCAGGCCCCGTTTATACTTCGACGCCGAGCGATGCGACGCCACGTATTGTAGCCACATTGATCGGACTACGCGATCGATCAATTTGTCCACAATGCGTGGCGTCGCGTCGCTCGACGTCGGAAGTATAAACGGGGCCTGAGGCGACGCGTGTGCACGACCGCTGTGACGCATCTGTGGGTGGTCCGATTGGTTGTGATTCGTTGGCGAGTCTTCGCCCCGCTCTAGGCAACCATGTAGGTCACATTAAAGACAAGCACCATTTCGCCTCCAAATTCGTCACTAGCGATGTGTAGCAACACAGCACGCTAAGAAATGTCTAACTAACCTTCTTTGTGCAGCTTTCGGGGCTGTACTATTATTATAGAATGGCATGGCCTGAAATCAGTGGCATTGAGGTGGAAGACGAGTGGGTCAGAATGTGGTAGTCTTCTACACCGACGACGTCAACTAGCAAGGGAAGGGTCTGAAGTGTATGTCTGAAAAATGCGCAGAAAACGCCTAAAAATTGTGTAGACGTCAATTCTCTAGAATCCCAACCAGTCAATTGAAATGAAAAAACACCGCAATGCAGAAGAACCGAACCCCCGGACTCGCTCGCATGAAGCAACGCCACTATCCACTGCCCCCTGAGCGGTTTGATGGCGGAGGCATTGCAGGCGTACAAAAGACTACCCAGCGCTCGGTTAGCTCTGATTCCGTAGTAACTTTAAGGACCACCTACTCCTTGAGCTTAACGACTTCGCAAAAAAGGATACGCATTTTTATACTGATTGAGGGGTGGGTATTCGCCCTATATGACTTGCTCCCCCCGCTCAGACATACTCTTCCCTTGTAAGCAGCACGTTTTAGAATCTGAAAAGAGGACGGGACCGTACGGTTTCCTCTCTGTGTTGGCCATAGAATTCAAAACGAACTGGCCGAATAAAAGAAATAATCGAACCATTGGATATAAAATCTTATTTTGCTTGAAATTTTCTAAAACGACTTCTCAGTTTTTGAAAATATCTTGAGCAATTCTCAAAATTTCGAAACACCATGCCTTTCTTTATGTAACCGTATAAAAATTTCCTTTAAAGCCATGGAATTTAAACCATAAGCGAATACGGAAACTCTGAAAGTACTAAAAAGAGGGGGAATTTTCAGTCCTCAAAAATTGAAAAGTAGAAAAGTGGACATCAGAATAAAACTTTTCCGACTGATGGCAGCGTGAATCCAAGCTGAAATTGAAGTTCTGGAATCAACATTTGACGACCGCTGTTTCATTCCCACAAAAGATGGGTAATAGGTCTGCACTTTGGTTCCAACAAACGTAAAAAAATCCACAAAAATTCAATTTCCTTGAAAGATTACGTAGATATGCTCCTCCCATTTAGGTAAACGGGTCAAGTTAAATTTCAGCGACGTTGCCGAAACTTCAGAAATTTCTAGGAAGTTAGAGAAAATATGGAGGCACAAAGAATGCCTGTCCTTACCTCCAACTGATCTCTCAAATGGCAATTATAGAGGTAAATTTGTCAGACATTCCATCAAAATTCACCAGTGCCTTTGCGCTTTAGGCTTATATGATGCTATTGAATAAGTAAAGCGTTTTTTAGCCGAAATTAGCTTCGAACTGGGGCGTCAGGAGTAGGACCCCACGTTAGGCAAAGGAAGGGAACCGTACGGTCTCGGAACATTTTCGGTTCCTTCTGCAGAAGAAAGAAGCCGGAAGTAAAGGACGAGGCTAGTGGGCCAGGCGACGAAGGCGACAGCACTGTTGTAGATCTTCTAGGTCCGCTGACGTAGATCGGAGGACCGGGGCCTGATTGAGAACAGACCGCATGGCGTACGTCGACTAGAAACAGGTGCCACCGGCCTTGGGCAAAAATGTTGATATTCATTCAAAGCTATACTACCGAAAAATTCTCACCCACTTGTCAATGCGTAAAAAACGTGTGTAATGGAGTGCACACAACGTAGTGTGCGGTTGAAAATTTTTTACGAATTTTTTAACGAAACTGTGTCACCAAATTTCTGGTAAATCATTCGATTTCGTTAAAACATACAATTTGTTACGAACTATTAGGGGGGGGGGGGAGCCAAAAGTAATGAGACTCTCCATGGCGTGTTCATATATCCCGTGGCTGTAGTCTGGTTTCTGTTTATCGTATTTGTAGGTTTGTATGCTACTTACTGAAGGCCACCTGAGAAGTTACCACTTCCGCCCTTTCCGGAAGCATGCCAAAACCCCAGCCTGTCTCATGCCGAAACCCCAGTCTCACAAATCGACCTGTGTCGCGCAAATCTCCCCCAATTCCCAACCCCGAGCAGCCTGGGCTCAACAGTCACGCAAGATGAGAAGCACGTCTTCTCCTTAACCCTGCCAAGCAGCGAGTCTGGGTGAGGCCTGGTGACCTGTTACAGACCTTCGTTCGGCGAGATGTTCACGGCGAGAAGAATCTTTGGAGCTTTTGGGTCTGCACCCATGGATCGGTTTACCGGAAGCTGTTTCCCAAGAGCACTACGATGAACTCCAAGGTCATGGTAAACGAAATATTAGGTTGGTGCATAAGTTCTCGGACATTGATCCCTCCTGAATTGAAAGCGCATTTTCCCGCCAAATTTCTCACACGTATCAATGCTTAAATGAAAGATCGATAGAGAAAGGAAAGGGCTTCCTAACATTTACTTCTGCGTTGTTAACGTCAGCCATTATGGCTGCGCAGTTCATCCCAACTGAGACGCATATTCGGCACGTCATGTTATTCCTGCATCAATCTGGCCTCAATGCCAACGAATCGTATCGACGCCTGAAGGATGTTTACAACGAGAGTGCTCCTGCTCGAAGTACTGTGTACCAGTGGTTCTCGAAGTTTGCAGTTGGGGAATTCTCCGTTGAAGATAATGAACGAGAAGGGCGCCCGATGACAATGGATTTGGATGGCCTCCGAAGTAGAGTGGAAGCGGACCCATACCAAACTACTCGCGAGCTATCAAGCACTCTTGGTGTTAGTCACTCAACAGTCGTTCGAGGATAGAAGTCGATTGGCAAGGTGCAGAAATTGGGTCGCTGGGTACCTCACGACTTGACACAACATGACATGGATCGCAGAGCCGATGTCGCTCTGTCTCTCCTTACCCTCAGACGTATCCAAGGATGGCTGGACAACCTTGTCACCGGGGATGAGAAGTGGATACTTTACTCTAGTTATCACCGGCGTGCACAGTGGGTTGACGCAACTGGAGAGGCAGAGGACGTTCCGAAACCCGACCTTCACGTGAAAAAGGTGATGCTCTGCATTTGGTGGAGTGTTCTTGGCGTAGAATACTGGGAGCTGCTGGACGAAGGGATAACAGTGACGGCAGAGGTTCACGTCAACCAACTGAGGAAGTTGAGGGCCCACCTTCAAACCACACGAGGAGAGCAAGTGAAGGCGTATTTTCAACACGACAACGCTAGACCGCATATTGCTAGAGCGACGGCGGCTGAGTTGGCAGACTACGGATGGACCGTTGTTCCACATCCGCCTTACTCACCAGATCTCGCTCCTTCTGATTATCATTTGTCTTCAAGCCTTCAACGCTATTTGGACGGCCAGCAATTTAGGAACCGAGAGGATGTCAAGGAGGCACTGCTCACATTTTTCGAATCACAACCGGCCACGTTCTGGAGAAAAGGCATCCATGACTTACCAGCACGTTGGCGAAAGACAATTGATGTAAAGGGTGGTTACTTCAAATGATTTGATATTGTTGCTCGTATGTTGTGATAATAAATATTTCATGCCCCAAATGTCCGAGAACTTATGCACCAACCTAATAGAAGAGATGGACCTGCGACTCAAACTTATTCGGTCTCAGCGCTTCATGAAGGTTCTCCTCTTCGACAACGCCGCACACCATCGGGAACAAGTAAGCACGGATAAGCTTGGCCAGCTGGGCTACGTCCACATGCCTCACCCACCGTATTCGCCAGACATCTCTCCATGCGATTACCACTACTTCTTGAGCCTAGAGGACTTCCTGGTCGGAAGGGACACAAGAACCCAAGCAGTCCTTGACAACCATATCGAGCACTTGATCAACACCAGGCCCAAGCAGTTCTGGAAGGATGGGATCAGAAAGTTGGCTGAGCGATGGCAGCAAGGTCATTGCCCTTAATGGCAAATACATTCCTCAGCATCGTTGAGTTGTAATTGAGTTATAAGGAGATAAAGAAATTTGTTGAATTTGTCTCATTACTTTTGCCCCCCCTAATATTATTTCAAATAAAAAAATCTGGAAAAACGTTTTATGTTTCTACTTTAAAAGGTAAGAAATTAAAGTTCACCGAACGCAGTGTACATTTCACTACCAACAAAGAGTGGACGATAAAGTACAGGTTGTCTCAAAAAATGTATACACTGTTTGAAAGGCGATAATTTTGTTTACAGTAAATGCACTAAGGAAGTTAATGGGTCATGTGAAGGTATAAGAAATTAGACACTTTGTGACATATGAGCGGTATGGATTGCTCTATGCACTCGTCTGAATTCTTAAATATTACAGGGTGGCCCATAAGTCCTGCAACAAAAACATAGGCGTATAAAAAGGCTAAGAATGCACTAAATTTGGTACATTTTTAAACAATGTTTGCCCATGGTTTGTAGATTATGGTGGAGCGGTATTACCCATAAGGGACCACTCCTGGATTGATAAGAGCCTTCAGATCGTGTGGGTTGCTTTGCAGCTCACGTCGCAGCCCCTCTTACGGAGTTTTACTTCTTATTCGTTCCAAAGAAGATATTGAACAATAATTTTCCCAGGCTTTATACAGCAAGGCATTTTCTTTAAGATGGTTAATAAACAAAGATTGAAAATCTAAAGATTTAGGAATTTCACAGCTAGTCTTTCGCAGGTGCAATATTTTGCAGATGGACTGAGAACCGCTACGACGTCCTTTTCTTTTGCTGTTACCGGAATCGCTTTACCAGAATGTGCATTTTGTCTTTAAACAGCGCGATTGAGTCTCTAATATATGGTGTTAAGTTTTTGTTCCTATCAAACGAACATTTTTATTGATTTTCGCTATTTGTACACAAAAACCTATGTAGTGCGGGGAGACATTTTGAAAAATCGTGTATGGCAAAAACTTGCCATGCATGGCCGTTGTTTTTATATCATCAGGTTCCTGCAAAGGTAGCATTAAACGCACTATTATTTTGACCTTTCTGGGATCGCTCAACTTTGAGAAATTTTTCATCAAATGAGGCAGAGGCTGAATACCCATTTCGAACGACGCCCTCCAACTGCGCTTACAAATTGTTCCTTCTACTCTCTTCTCCTCATAGCTGAGTCTTCATCTCACTTGTGGACTTGTAGAGCTTTCCTTGTAGTTTTCTAGAAACTACATATTGCTTAGTAATAGATTACGCACACGGCTGAATACTGAATTTGTTCCAGCTGGTTGCTGCATCCTGTATGATCAGAAAATTAATAGCGTTCTTCTACTGTAGTTCAGATCCGTTCATCCAATGTTCACTCTTAAGAAGCCTTTGCACTGTCCTACACAATACCATCATACTGCATGTTCAACAACCAATCTTCCGAAATTTAGTCACATCGGAACGGAAGCGCCCCACCACGGGCCAGAGAAGAATTTTCGGTAGTTTTACGTGAGAGCGCATTACTTTGTAATAAGAGCAGCTACAACCATGATACTTTCCAGAAGTATAGCGCTAAGTATATGCTACATAACTGTTGGTATGCGGTTTTTTTGCAATTGGAAAAAGACAACCAATAAGGTCTCCTAATTTTGTTGCAGGACTTATGGGCCACCCTGTACACTCAATTGGTTGTAAACTAGCTTTCAGCTATAAATAAGGGTTCTTATTAGCTCAGGCAGACCCCCGAGATCGAGCCCTTTCGGGGGCGGGAGGGAGCACCCTGTACTTAGTGGATATCCGTCTTGATAGGAAGGTATATGTATTATATGTCCAGTTCCATCAGAAGTGGTCGAGAACGGTTCATCATTGGGATAAGACGCGCAGGTGCAAAAGTCCATAAAACTTTAAATTGACCGTAAAAGGATAAAGGATAAAGGACGGCGTTACTCAGTCCTTTTTTTTCGAGATGCGCCAAGCATTCTACGTCTACGGGATATCGTGGAGGTGATTTGAATGCGTATTTGGCCATACAATGCCATGCGGTGGCCAGCCGAGGAACAAGTCAGCGCTCTATCCTTCCTAGACAAGTCTGGTACAAATTTGCGGACTCAGAACGGATGTGGAAGACTTGGTTGGCCTGGGCGGGAAATCCGAACCAGAAACCCGGCACGCGACAGCCGGCACCTCCTCCGACTGCGCTATACGCGCTAACTTCGCAATGATAGCAGGCAAATTCGTGAAACATTGCAAATAAATTTCTACCAGATTTCCTCTGAACAAAAAATTTTCTAATTTTTAAAAATTTTTAATTTTAAATTTGTAATTTTCTGATTTTTCTTTTCTTGGGGAGTCTCTAGTTTATCGGAAAAGAAGCTCAGTCTAATTTTGAAGAGTTTACGGCCAGCTTAGAAGAGTGTTCAGTTTGACTTGAAAATGTCCATTTTGATTTAAAAAGTGTCAATTTTGATGTGAAAATGGTATATCACAAGGAATCGATATCAAAGTGGAGAGGTCTACAAGCCTCAACAGCGCATGGGTTCCGATGCTTCAGTCGCCGGAGCTGTCGACCCCGGCGAAGAGAAAGACTCCGAAATGCCCGACTAAATGTGCAATGAAATTTTACATACAGACTCTTCCTAAATCCGAGCCAAAAACGAGAATTTGTTCCTCTGAAGCTCGCCAATCAATGCTGGTGTTCCGCCCTTTAGAATTACATTAGAACTAGCAGATGCAGGGCAATCGCACGCTTTCTTTTCCGTATTAACCGTATGGCGGAGGAGGGCAGGCACTGTTCTTCCATGTCGTCTAAGTCTGCCATCAGAATAGTCGCATGATGACGTCCCTGAATCACAAACTTTTCACAAACTGGGTGGGTCATCGACCTCTAGAACGGCCTAGCATACAGAGGATAAGGAGTAGGGGATGTCGCTTGTCAAATCCTTTGCGGGATGCGCCACGCATTCCACTTCTAGACTCTTCATGGCGTAGAGGGAACTCGGATGGCCACGCCACGACTTACGCTGGTCAGCCGATGAACAAGTCAGTGTCTACCATAGCTTCTAGACGAGTCTAGTACCATTTCACCACGCGTGGGATGCAAGGCGTGGCTGGCATCGGCGGGACTCGAACAAAGATCTTGATTACGGATGCACGTGATAATCTACTCCTTCTCCGACCGCGCTATTACAGACCCTACAGGCTAAATTATCGATGCTAAATGTAGTAGGTACTTATTCAACCTTTGGAAAGCATTATATATGGAAGTGAGAAAATTTAATTTTTGCTCTTGGGTTTTTTTGAAAAATTGAAAAATTGAACTTTAAGTTTGAGTTTTCTTAATGAGAAAGATGGCTAGCTATTTAGTTTAGCTTATGTTGTTGATTTCTTTTAATATTTTAAGTTTTTTTCTGTGATTTTCGTTATCCATGGCATATTTCTTTGGGTGTACAATAATTCGCAAATAAATAAATAAATAAATAAATCTAAGAGTCTGAGTACTTTGAGTTTTTGACCGTTTGACACGAATTGCTCGACATCCAGCCGTTGCGCAAGGTTCTATCTACAAAGTTTGAAACTAGTTGGCAAGATGGCCTACCGGAGTAGGAGGAACGTGCCAGTAGAACGCGATATAGATCATAAGTGCCCGCTCTAGGTGGCACGCCCATTCAATGCAACATTCATACCGGTGTAGGTCTCATTGACGACAAATACCGCAAGCCTGATCAAAGACGCTGTCGCATGAGCCAAGTTGTCGAAAATTAGGTGGGCCGGCCACGGCTAACGCGCTTCGACGACACCTGCTAAACAAGAGCCGTCACCGACTGGATTCAGCTGGATGTCAAAGGAATTCTAGGACGCCCAACAAGGCGTTGGACAGCCTCCTGAACAAACGACATGACCCTCTTTGATTCATCGAGCGAGTAAAATCAATTGGAGCACTCTGGCACGCGACAGGGACCAATGAAGACGTCGCTAGCGCCCGCTCGAGCAACGCGATTATCGATCTAGGTGGCACGCCCATTCAATGCAACATTCATACCGGTGTAGGCCTCATTGACGACAAATACCGCAAGCCTGATCAAAGACGCTGTCGCGTGAGCGAAGTCGTCCAAAATTAGGTGGGCCGGCCACTGCTAAAACGCTTCGACGACACCTGCTAAACAGGAGCCGTAATTCTAGGACGCCCAACAAGGAGTTGGACAGCCCCCTGAACAAACGAAATGACCCTCTTCGATTCATCGAGCGAGGAAAACCAATTGGAGCACTCTGGCACGCGACAGGGACCAATGAAGACGTCGCTAGCGCCCGCTCGAGCAACGTGATTATCATCGGGTCGTAAACGCAAACAGAACTTCCAGTGTTATGGAAAACACATTGTGAGCTATCAAGAGCCCGGATTTATTCTAGTGGGGGTGGGAGGAGGTGGTACTCCATCTGTCCTTAGCAAAAAATTTAGAAAGACGACACACAGTACTAGCCCAAAGGCATGCATTTTTCTGTAATTTTTCATTCAAAAAAGGCCACGTTGCCTGTGCTTATTTTGCCTTCTTAGCCTCCCTCCCCTCCCCCGACTACGATAGATCCAACGTCTCTTAGAGATGCTATCTGTCCTATCGACCGGGCCTTTAACTGGCGAAGCTCCACCTACTTCGAGAACTCAGCGCCAGTTTCTGAGTTCATCTACCGATTTCTGGCTTTGCCAATCAGCACTGGCTGCTGGTTTGAGGTTTAACTCCGAACAAGGCGCGTCATTGTTCTCCAAAGGCACTTTTTCGAGGCCTAAAATTAGGGTCCACTTCGAAATCCATCCCCTGCAGCAGAAGTTGACGACGTCGTGGGCGTTCGACGTTCGCCTCAGCGCTTAAGGAGATGAATGGAGTCCAGCACAGGGCCATGCATTTTTCTCGAATGCACCATCATCATCATTCGAATTCGAGGTGTAGGTCGATATGCACACATGCCTTGGTGGATGGCCTATCAGCGATGAAAACGAAAACGGTTTTTCGGTTGTTCTCGTTCGGTTCGAAGGCTTCATCTCGTCACCATAGAAGCATGGGACTCTCAAAAATTGGCCGCGCCACTGCCTTCTTTCCTGGAGCTAGAAAGAAATTCGCAATTCTAAATAAGAGGACTAGATCCAGGTAGCGATAACGACTTCGTGGATGAGTGGCAGCACAGTCGATGGAGGCGCGGGCTCACGCGCCTCGGTCGACTCTAGGATCTTGGTTCGGGTCCCGCTCAGGTCAACTAAGCACTCCATCCTTCCGTAGTACGTGGCTTGGTACTTGACTGGAAAGGAAAACCACTGGCTTGTCTATCGTATGGCCTCCACAAGTGATTCTATCGCCAAATGCGCATTCAAATCGCCTCCACGACATCCCGTAGAAGCAGAATGCGTGGCGCATCCCAAAGGGATTGGGTAACGCCGTCCTTTGAAAAAATATGCTGGATCAGTTGCTTCGCATTGCAGGCTTGTCTTCTTGTAATGGAGGCTAAGTACGCGTTGCCTCCATTAGAAGTAGAATGCATGGCACATCTCAAAAAGGGCAGATTAACGCCGTTATTTGGTGTGGGGAGCGCGTAGCGCAGTTGGAGAAGGTGCTGCCTGTCGCGTACACCCGTTACCATGTTCCTGGTTCGGATTTCCTGCCCAGAGCAATCAAACCTTTCATCGCTACGGGGTCGGTGAATAGGTGCCTGACCTCCCTGGGAAGCGTGAAGCTCTGAATTCTTCATTTACTGGCCATCGTAAGTTAGTCTATAGCCAAATACGCACTCAAATCGCGTCTACGACATCCATTGGAAGAGGAATGTATCCCAAGATCGATCGAGTAACGCCGTCCTTTATTCTTGTCCGTCGTTGTAGCTTGATGACGAATGCCGATAGAAAATTCCAGAAATCGGCTAGAAATCGGACCCGGCCAGAGAACCGCAGCCAAGGCGCGACACCAATAATGTGACAGCCAGCTGGCGGTCTAATGGTAAGTGCGGCGAATCTCGCACCTGATCGGGGCTCTCCACGTACGGATCGCCTTACACCGCTTCCGATCCTCCATCATTCTGGGAAGCACTCTCCCAGCGGATTTATAAGACTTCGTTAGTATGGCGTATGCAATTGGCTCGTCAGGCGAAAACGAGATGATTTGGTTAAAAGGATAAAGGACGGAATATTCCATGTCCGACCATCTATGAATCTTGGCATAATGAATGTTAAGTGCTTGGGGAGTACCAGGACCAGATTTCGCTGTATGGGCTTAGTATAGCTCAAGTAATGACACTCGCGGATGAGTGTCTTCAGTGTAACATCTTCAAATGGTCTAATGAGTACTACCGGCAGATAAGAGGTCTCGCAATGGGTCAACGTCTGGCACCTGTGCTGGCTATAGCATATATGTCAAAATAGAAAGACCCGTGTTGGAAAGCAGACCTCTACTTTACTCTCGGTATATAGATGATTGTTTCATAGTTTGTGCCACGCAAAGCGAAGTGGATTCCTGCTTCGATCTTCTCAATCATCAAGCGGAGCATATTAGGCTCACAAGAGAGAAACCGACAAATAACTGGCTGCCATTCCTCAACGTACAAGTGCATCTCTCTCGTGGCACCTTTCAAACTAAGTGGTATAGAAAGCCTAGTAACAAGAATATCTTAGCGCATTTCCGTTCTGCGCATCCGAGCAGCACTAAAAGGGCCATTATTAGGAAGATGCTCCACAGCGACCATGGTGTCTTCCAATGAAGACTTCCAGTCTTCTTCCAGGGAGATGGCTTCTCGCATTGCATTGTCCAATGGATATATTGGTCATGCTGCTGAAAGCCTGCGTGTGCAACACCGTCGGCCTGCAGGTGCACGAATGAGCAGAAACCAGAAACGCGCCAAGATTGCTTTCTCAGTCCCATTTATCTCGGATGCTTTAAGTGCTCAAGTCCGAAGCTGCATTCGTAGAGCTGGATTGGATGACCTGATCGGGCTAACTAAGATACCACCTCGTAATCTCAGGGCGCAGCTCGTGCGGAACCGCCTGTACGATTGCTCTTGTACCACTCCTTCATGTGTGGTGTGTCCGTTTGGTAAAGAGGGAGATTGCATGGTGTCGGGGGTGGTGTACCTCATAACTTGTTCTCAATGCAAGGAGGAATACATCGGTGAGACAGGCAGACCGCTTTGGGTAAGGATGAAGGAACGCGTGGATGGACTTCACAGGTGCAAGAATTCGACACCATTAGGAGAACACAGGCTGCGGAGTCATGCTGGTGCAATGTTTGGGGTAACGGTGACAGTCCTTGCGCGCGAGGTCGACATCACAGTACGCAAGACTCTTGAGGAGCTGTGGATTGCCTCAAGGAACCCCGTAATGATTAGAAAAGAGGAACGCGTGATGGTAACTCAGGAGCTCGCCCCATTTGCTGATATTTGCGGTCTGGCGTCAGATAGTGATAGAGAGAGGGTCGTTCAAGAGGTAAGAAGAAGGAGGGAGTCTCATTCGCTCAATCTTCCTCCATCCGAGGGTGACGTGACAGCCTCTCGGCTGCTATCTTAAGGTTAGTTAGGGTTGTGCCACTTCCGTTCGTTCTCGTTCCATTTCTGTCTTCTTAGACCTCTGTGACTTGAATGCTTCTTGGGCGAATAACCTCTCTAAGTTTCCTTGTTTTTCCAGGCTCTGACTAAGGCGGTTGCGCCGAAACGTTAGCCGGATAAAGATATATTATCAATCTTGGCCTCAAGCTCAAAGCAGTTTTACAATTTCAATAAAGGACGGTGTTATTCAATCCCCTTTGAGATGCGCCACGCGTTCTATTTCTACGGGATGTCGTGGAAGCCAGTTGAATGCGTATTTGGCCACACAATGACTTGCGGTTGCCAGCCGATGAACAAGTCAGCGCTTTATCCTTTCCAGACAAGCCTAGTACCAATTGACCGACCCCGGAGGGATGGAAGGCTTGGTTGGCCTGGTTTAATTACCCAAGTTTGAGGAGCTTTCCTGTGAACAAGGTCGAGGCGCAAGGGCGTTAGACCTTGGTGGAAACAAAAAGAAGCAGAACGATTTGGTTAGGGCCTTCACAATTCACACCGGCAGGGTCTCATAGTTACCACATCATATTGATACACGAAAAGGGTAATAGGAAAGTCAGGGTTCTATTTTGTAAAAAAAACAGGTCACGGCACAGTTTTTCTCCAACAGGTCTGTTGCGTTTTTTGTTACAGCATTCACAAAGGATTCCTCACGCCTGTCACTCAGGTCGTTTAGGTCCAACAAGGAAGGTTTCCCACTCAATATGAGCTTTTGCGATGGAGTGAAGTAGGTGAATATCGACCTCGACGGGTTCCTCTATGAGGCGCCACTCCTACCGACTGCGCCACCGAGCCACACCTCGTGGTGTGTCATAGGGTTTTTGCGGAACGCTTTTCAAAGATTGGTCCCACGAGGTTTGAATGTTGCGTCCGATCATACGGCGCCGATGGTGTAAAGGCGTAGAGCATTCTCGACCGGTCAGAGGGAGGTGCGGGTTCGAGTCCCGCCTGGCGCTAGAAGTTTTGATCGCAACAAAACATCGTTATGACATCTTACAACCTAGACACCAGCCATGAGGCTTAAAGAAACTGATTTGAATCGCTTTTTAAGGAACTGAAAATGACGTGTGAAAGCGTGTGCGTAAAAGTCGAAGTCGTCGAAAAATAGGTGGGCCGGCTGCAGAACGTCGGTTGCATTCGCAGATTCCGCTACGGAATGTCGGAAGAGCACGGACGCCTATCGAACGGGAACACCTAATGGGCCACTCTGGCATGCGACAGGGTCAACAGCGGATATTGCTGATATTGTTGAAGCACACTTTAGAAACTCGATAGCCAACGCGGAAACAGTTGATACAGCAACTTTAGTACTGCAAACAGGTCATTTGGTAAGTGCCGGCGGTAATCGATTGTAGTGGGCTGCGCCATGCATGTTACTTCCTCGTGAGTTATCTTTCACATCTATCAATCATCGGGATCTTTAGGCTCCAATCGTGGTTTGAAAGGACCAGAATCGTCTATTTGTTTCAAAAACTTTTCTACCGATTAATTCAGTAAAAAAACGAGAACCAGGAGGAGTGAACGCCGTAGAACGGGAAACATCTACTGGGCCACTCCGGCACCCGACAGGGGTACTGGAGCTCGCTCGAGCAATTCTTTGCTTAATGATATCGCAATCGATACATGGACTTTAATGTTATAAGGTGTAAATAGATCAAATAGCTAATTCTAAATTCTAGCGGTAATCAATTTTGGGCTGCGCCATGCATTCTACTACTAGAATATCCATAATCGATTGAACATTGAGTGGTTTAGGCTTTTTGTCGCTAAGTTTAAACAGACTTTTCGTGTCTCTCGAGGAAAAAGAACTCAATGGGCTATTCTGGCACGCGACAGGGAAGAGAGCAGCTGCTGAAGCAGTTCGCTGATTTGCAAAATCTAGCCTACCTCGCAGCCAACTCCTGTAGCGGTTGGAAGACTCCACGCCGACTGATTGCGATGCCCATGTCGCCGGCGGCTGGATGCTCTGTGGCTGTAGATTAACGACGTGAATAACAGGACAGAATATGACAATAATTCGGCTGCTGGGTAGACACTATAAAGAGTCTTCTGAAGCCGAAGCAGCGGCTGTTGTGATGGCGTCGTGGTCGTCGGCGATCACCACAACACCGTCATTATGCTTCGTTGACGATTACCACGACCGGACGACGACGACGACGACGACGACGACGACGTCGGGTAGAATGCCGGTGGAGGTGGTGGTGGTTGTAGTCGTGGGGGATAGACAGGAAGTCAACATATATCCCGAGCCACCGAAACCCACGACGACTCGCCAGAAAGCAATTCCAGCGGCGTCTTTCCAGCTCCTTTTTTAATTTAATTTTTATATTTCCAGCCGTTTTTCTAGCGGAAACAACCCTTGACTCGGCGCTCGGTGCCGATATGTTTATCCTCACAATGGTAAACAAAAACAATTTTAATAGCATTTATATTAAATATATTACATCTTATAAATAGCTAACAACAAGTACATATTATATGCCATTTTCACGTCAATTTGGACACATTGCACGTCAAATCGGAAACCTTCTAGGCGATCTGATGCTTCTGAAATCAAAGTGAACGTCTTCCAAATCTTAACGAACTTCTTTAAAATTGAAAAACGCTTCAGGCCGGTTAGAATAATTTATCTTCCAAGGAAAATTTATCTTCTGTTGTAACATTCTTTCAATTTTTTTTTACTTTAGCTGCCCGAGTGAGTGTATTAATCTTATAAAAATTTTATTTTTTGATGAAAAAAATGTGATTTAAAATTTCTGCTTGAAAGCGCAACAAGTCAACGAACATTTAGTGCAGTAGAAGATAAGATCGCGCCATACACTCGAAAAGCTCGTCGCAATTTTTGACTGATTGATAGGGTAAATGCGGCTTACATAAAGCGCCAAAGTGAGGAAATGTGTGTTTTTCTTACAATGGCTTTAGTTTTATTGTTTGCAGGTGTAAAACCTCACGTATTCAAGAATTTTGCTATCTATTGAATGAAAATCGCGTTGTTTAGACGAAGGCATGGCGCAATCTCTTCTTTTCACATAAAAATGGCCACCTTCCTGCTTTTTAGAACAAGTTTCGAACCATTATTTTTCCTTAAAAGCAGGAACTTTAAAAACAGTAATCATGAATTTTGCTATCTATTAAATGAAAATCGCGATGTTTAGACGAACGCATGGCGCAGTCTCTTCTTTTCACATAAAAAATGGCCATCTTTCTGCTTTTCAGAACAAGTTTCAAACCATTATTTTTCCTTAAAAGCAGGAATTCTAGGAAATTTCGGACAATGTGTTCATTTATTGGGGAAATGAACTAAAAAATTAAAACTAAATTTTATTTATTGCTGCCTTAGGCCCCGTGTATACTACTTCCGACGCCGAGCGACGCGACGCCATGTAAAGTGGCCAAATTGATTGATCGTGTCTCTCAATCAATATGGCCACTATACGTGATGTCGCGTCGCTCGGCGTCGGAAGTATAAACTGGCACTCGAAAAGCTCTTCGCGATTTTTATTTGATTGATAGCGTAAATGCTGCCTACATCTAGCAGTGGTGGTGTGGGTGTAAAAATAGGGAGGTCATAGACGAGCGCATGGCGCAATCTCTTTTTCTGCCACTAGAGAATGACCTCCTTCCTGCTTTTTTAAAGCAAGTCTCAAACTGCTATTTTTCATTAAAAAAACAAGAATTTTTATTAAATTGCGAACAATGCGTTCACTTATTGGAAAGGTGAATTAAAACTTTAAAGAGAAATCATACCAAAATTTTTCTTGGACAAAAAAATCTAACGTTTTTTGTAGATTTTCCATTGTAATGTAAAAAAAAACCTCGTTTTGATTTGGAACATGTTCAGATTGATTTCAGAAGTGTTAGGCTTGTCAAGCTAGACACTTTTCACGAAAAAGTGTCCAGTTCGACGTGGAAATAGTGCATGCGTTCTCAAATATTAATATTTGCGAATGTTTCCTGAATTTTCCGCCTCAACGCGTTCTCGTTCAGCACAAAGTCGGTGGCGAGTTCGATGTAGCCGTCACGGGTGTTCAGCTGCGGATCGACGAATGTAATGGAGTCCTGAACGGAGGAATCAAGCACTATAATAAATTCAGCGGGGAGGTCGATCACCACGTACCTTAAGCGGGAAGGGCACACCCTTCTTGAGAGCCTGACTGAGCTGCGGGCCGATGAACGTCTTCGCCAACGGCGTCAGCTGCTCGATCGACGACGGATCCATGCCCGACAGTGCCGAGCGGTGCAGTTTCACAGACAGCCTTCAAAATTCAGTGGTTGAATAGGCCTCCGGGAGAACTCGTTGTAAAAATTTATTTTTATTTATTCATTTATTCATTTTTTCCAGCATATAATAGTGAGCTCAATACCTAGCATTAAACGCAATCATCAGAACGGAATGGCAGTAATAATGGCAAACTATTAGCCAAGCTGAAAGCTCAGGAATAAACTCATAAAATGAATCTCTAATAAAAAATAGTCATGAACTTTGAATTTTTAAATACATCACTATATTCTCACATTTTCACTATACGGTTGAAACAGCAAGCCTACTAGTCCTCCTCCTTCTATGAATTTGATAATAGAGGTAGAGGATGCGCCATAACCTCTACGAGCGCCTCGTTTCGCAAGAATATTTTTTTTTATAAATTTCGAAATTTAACTTTACTATTTTCATTTCTTCAGCTTCGCAATTTTCAAATCAAAGCGGACACAATTTAACATTAAACGAGCTGTTTCTGCATTAAAACATAACCTCTTCAAAGCGATTAGAATATTTTTTTGTTCAAAGGAAACTTTATGTAACTTTCTTTGAAATTTTATAATTCACCTGTACCACTAGGTGGTGAACTAGACACACTGTTTAAATTTTTAAAAATTATTTTTTCAGGAAAAAATTTAAGTTGAAAATTTCTTAAGTCATAAAAAGACAACAATTATTTATTGTATAGAAAAGATCGCGCCAAGCGTACGACTAACTCCTCACGATTTCCATTTGATTGATAGCAATAATTCTGTTTGTACAGACTAACACGGTACAGAAGATGAAAACACATACATTCTCACATCACAGTTTTAAGTAAGCAGTGTTAACACTATCAATTAGGCGAAAGTCGCGACGTGCTAGTCGAGTGCATGGCGCGATCCTTTCTTTTGATACACAAAATGAGTGTTGTCTTTTAAAGCTTTAGAACAATTTTTAACTTTCTATTTCTTCTTAAAATATTAAAATTTAAGTAATTTTCACACAGTTCGTCCACCTACTGATGCAGATGAATTTTTAAATTTTTAAAGAAAATCATACAAAAGATCGCGCCATGCACTCAACTCGCTCGTTTCGGCTTTCGCATAACTGATAGTGTTAACGCTGCTTACCTGCGCAAAAATTACTTCAACTTTTTTCAAAATTCTCTAATTCTAGTTTTTGTTTTTGTTTATGGTGCTTTTTTTCTTTTTTTTTCTTTTTTTTCAGTAGTGTTCTAGTTTTTAGTTCGCTAGTTTAATTAGGGAAAGCGCTCGTTTTCATTGGGAATGTTTCATTTTGATCTCAGAAGCGTCCAGCTTGTTTATAAGAATGGTCTGATTTGAATGTGTCCAATTTCACGTGAAAATGGTAAAAATAAACAAATAAAAGTAATAAGCATAAATTTCAATTTTTATTTAAAAAAACATTTCTGAAAACCCAAGCACTCGCAGAAGGTGTGGCGCACTCTCAATCTCCATCAGGATCGGACCAGACTTAAAAACCAGGGACTTTACCGATTCAACTTCAAGTCGCCGCCAAGTCGTCCGTTCTGAGCCGCGAGCAGCACGTCTGCCTGTCCCTCGGCCGATGACACCATGATTTGTTTGTCGTGACCGTGGTCGTCGACATAGGTTAGTATCCTAGCTGAAAATAGCTCTTGGAAAAGGAAGAGAAGCATTCGACCCTAGCACGTGCCAGAGTGACCCAAAGTGTCCATATCATTGTATACGCTCAAACATTGCCGAACTATTCCTTCACGTGACCCCCAGCAGGCGTGACTATCGCGTTGTTAACCATTTGAGGAACTAGTCGCCAAAGTGGGCAGCATTGAGAGGTGGAAACGCACCGGCCAATCATGCCGCATCGAATGGACGTGTCATTCGGAGAGAGCGTAGCATGGCTGGTAGCCTGACTTGCTGGCGTGTGTTCGGTCGATGATCTGCTTGGTAATGATTGGCTGACGCGGTCCACTTCTACACGCTGCCCAGACATGACATTTACCAAATATGATTCCAAATTCATTTAACCTCCAAGAAAAAAAATTTTGGCAAACCTTTTTGCGATAGTACACAACATGTTGCCTCAAAAAATCAGGGTCTTTAGCAATTTCTCTTTGCCATTGAACCCTAAATTATTTATTTATTACGTGGGTATAAGACACACGTGTAACAGAGAAAGGAAAACAAAAACAAAACCAAGCAACACTCAAACCATTAACCACATGACCTAGTACTCGAGTAGTGCATTTGTGGCTATACGCTTGAACTCAGCGGATGCATGGGGTGAGGCAGGAACACCAAACCTGAGTGCTACGAAAGCAGAAGCCGCTCGACAGGTGAAAGACCTAGCCCTCAGGTTGGTGCTGGCTCTGGCAAAAGTTAATTTCATGGAGCCGCCTCGAGTTCTGGACGGTGTGACGGAGTAACATTCTGACACAGAGCAGCGTACCCTCCTTGTGAGCATTTTAAGAACAGTGCAAACATCCTTCAACTTTCGGCGCGATTCCAGAGTGTGAAGACCAAAATAGGCATTTCTAATACTAGCCCGTGGGATTCTAGAATAGAGAAATCCTCCGGTTCTACGTAAAACTCTCCTTGTAAAACTTTTTTGAACCTTTTCTAGCAAGGCCACATCTCTCTTTTTACGAGGCGAGAACACAAGAGATCCGAATTCAACAATAGGTCTGATATATATCTTATACGCCATTGTCAACACTCTTCTATCATTCGTTGCCAAGGCTTTGAAAATTTGAAACAACCTTATGAACCCCTTGCGACATATTAGCTTTATATGTTCTGAAAAGTCCAACTTCTCATCGTAAACGAAGCCTAAGTCTTTTACCGAAGTTACTTTCCCGATGCATTGTCCATCAATACAGTAATCTAAGGCAGCTGACGAAGTCCCAATTCTCATGTGCACTGTCTTCTCCGGAGCCAAAGGAAGACACCAACGTCTGGACCAGTCCTTGACTAGATCAATCCCCTGCTGAAGTGCAACGCAATCATCAACAGTGGAAATTTCCCGATAGATTTTCACGTCGTCCGCGAACTGCTTTACAATAACACCAGCATTTTCCAATTCTTTTGCGAAATCTAAAGTGTAAACCATGAACAAGAGCGGTGACAAGACGCCACCCTGTGGGACTCCACTTTTTACATACCTTATGGATGAGAAAGCTGTACCAACTCTAACCTGAAATGATCTGTTCAACAGGAAATCCTTAACCCATCTACAGATAATTGGATGTACCTTCAGCTGTGTTAATCTGTAAAGCAGTTTCGAGTGGCTAACGCGGTCAAAAGCCTTTGAGAAATCTAAATATATTACGTCACATGCCTTTTTCGACTCTAGGAAATACGTCCAATCATTTAGACATTCAAGCATGTTAGTCTCCACTGACTTCTTCGGCACGAAGCCATGCTGACAATCTGGAATTAGTCCGTTTCTGGATAGATGTTCAAAAAGATGAGACTTAATCCCCTTCTCAAAGATTCTGCACAGAATGGACGTGATGCTGATAGGTCTGTAGTTGTTGATATCGCTCCCAGGCTCACCAGATTGTATTCAGATAAATGTATTCAAAACTCACCAGATTTTCAGAATTTCTACAGAAATGTCTGGTTTTCCATCCCAGGATTTATAGTACTTAACACTCACTTGAAAGCTTTATAGCTCCAGCATCTCCGTTGAATTGAAAATCTGGCAGACCATGCGGCAGCAGAACGAACGACGTTGTTGTATTCGGATACGCCTGAACTTGATGCGATAGATCAAGGAACTACTGGCGATGAGCTGTAGGTGACCTTGCGGTGAGAACGTGATAAGTAGACGGTCTGAACCTAGTATTTAGTATATCATGACAGAAAGATGGTGAAGCGATAACTACGACAGACTAGACACGGTTCAGAAAGTCTTAGGTTGTAGGAAAATAAAAAATCGACGTTTTTTAGCTGGAATATTCTCGACATTGTTTCAGTTTTTCACTCCAATTCATTAGTGGTGTTGATAATCTTAAATTTAAAAAAACAAATATTTTTTAAACGAGTACGAAATATTTAACATGACTGTCAAAACTAAAAAACTATGGACAACTTTTCGTGACAACAGAATTAGAATAACGTTTTGATCAAGAAAAATTTTCTATAACTTTCGTTGAAATTTTTTAGCTTACCTGTCCCAATAAATGTAATAATTAAAGAATTATTTTTAAAGAAAAAATAATAAAGTAAAATTTGTCTTGTTTTTTTTTGTAAGAAGCAATCATAAAGCGCATTAAAAGATCAGATCGCGCCATACACTCAAACATTTCGCCTTTTGGCCAATAGATAGTGAAAATGCTGCCTATATAAGCCATTTTGATAAAGATATGAGTGTTGTTTCCACGGATCTCCCTCGATAGAGAGCCTTCGGGCTCTCTTGTTAAGAGGGATCTCGGGCCGCTTGTCGCAGGGCCACGTGGCGCGTCCCCGGGTGGTGGATAGGGGAATTAAACGCGAACCAAATGCGACCGTGTACTGCCCAGAGACGCAGGTGGGATGCAGGGGATGGACTCCTTGCTCCTGCTGTGTCGGGTCGATGCGTTCCTTGTGCGTGGGAGCGGCATGTTCGTGCACAGTGTGCGTGGATGTGTCCGTGACTGTGCGGATTGTAACTGTGTCGGCTCGGCCAAAAGCTTGCACTCGGTAGACTGGGAGTACATGTAAGGCGATTCGAGGCCGCCTTAAGTCTCGCCCCGTCCCTTCGGGCAGTCTGGCTGGCTGCCCGGAGTACCCCGCCCGCACGACAGAGCCTGACTAGCTACCCGTGTTGTATTCCAGTCAAACACAGCAGCACTAAAGGGCCTCATTCCCCTGACCCCGAAAGAGCCCCCATTTCTGCAGCGATGGGAAGGACGAGTACGGAGAGGCTGCTAAAATCTCAGGGCCTAACCAGGCTGCGCAAACTGAGAAGGACTAGGATGACGATCTGTACTTACAACGCCCGCACGCTTGCGTCGGAAGCATCCGTCGAGGACCTGATGATGCAAGCCAGGAAGATCAAGTACGACGTCATCGGACTGACCGAGACGAGAAGACACCACCCCCTACACGCCGCCTACGACTCCGGAGAAGAACTGTTCCTTGGAACATGCGACAGCAGGGGAGTAGGCGGCGTTGGTGTCCTCGTCAACACGCACTTGGCCATGAACATCGATTCGTACGAGTCTCTGACAAGCCGAATCGGACGTCTGCGACTGAAGCGATGTGGCTCCGTGCCAGCCTTGACTGTGTTCGTCGCGTATGCCCCAACATCCGACTACGACGACGAAGACGTCGAGGCCTTCTACGTGGAGCTGGAGAAGTTCTATAAGGAAGATCACACCTTCTACAAGGTGATCGTCGGCGACTTCAATGCCAAGATCGGGCCACGAAGGTCGCTGGAAGAACTTCACATCGGAACCCACGGTTTGGAGTGGAACGAGCAAGGTGAAAGGCTGTCTGAGTTTATCATGTCGACCAAGACCATCCATGGAAACTCGCAGTTCCAGAAGCCTCCCTCCCTACGATGGACCTGGGAATCCCCCGGTGGCCAGTTCCACAACGAGATCGACCACATCATCTTCAATCGCAAGTATTGCCTGACCGATGTCTCCGTTGTCCCCAAGTTCTACACGGGATCGGACCACCGCCTCCTTCGCGCGAGGTTCCGCTTTTCGCGTCAAGGAGAGAAGGCCGCGAAGTTCAAGAAGAGGAATCCCAGAACGACCATCAACTGGGATCTCTACACCTCTCTTGTCGGCCTTTGGGAAGATGCCGTCATGGACAACGTCGACGAGGAATACGATCGCTTCGTGCACCATCTCCACGATAGTGCTAAGGGAGCCGAGAGCTTGAAGACCACCAAGAGACGCCTGTCTCCGGAAACTCTCGAGCTGATACGCCAACGTGGAGCAGCACGAGCGTCAGGCAACTATCAACTGACGTCCGAGCTTGCAAAGCTATGCAGAGCGGCGATAAAGGAAGATCTGAAGGAGAGAAGGGCGGAAGTGTTGGCTGAAGCAGCAGAGGCAGGGCTGAGCATCCGCAATGCCCGCCGGAACTTCGCCAACTTCAAGACCAAGATGACCGCTCTCCGACGTCCTGACGGAACCGTCACCTCTTCCAGAAGGACCATGGAGAAAGTCATCCACGACTTCTACTCCGATCTCTTCGATAGCCACGTCCACCTGCCCCTACGCCATCTTCCGCAGGATGGATACGTCATCCCCTCTGTTCTCCCTTCCGAGATCCGACACGCCATCTCGTCGGTGAAGAAACGTACAGCACCCGGTCCTGACAGGATCAGAGCTGAACACCTGAAGAACCTCCCGCCAGCGCTCATCAACACCTTGGCGCGGCTCTTCACACGCTACCTGTCCGAATGCAAGGTTCCATCCCAGTGGAAGACCAGCAGGACCGTCTTGCTGTACAAGAAGGGAGACGTGCACGACATTGGCAACTATCGCCCGATCTGCCTGCTGTCCGTAGTCTACAAGCTGTTCACTCGAGTCATCCTGAATAGGATTAGTAGAACGCTGGACGAAGGACAGCCATGCGAACAAGCAGGATTTCGGAGAGGATTCAGCACGATCGACCACATACACACCATTACGAAGCTCATCGAAGTGTCGCGAGAGTACAAGCTGCCGCTTTGCCTTACGTTCATTGACCTGAAGAAGGCATTCGACTCCGTCGAGACTGAAGCGGTTATGGAAGCCCTGCTCACCCTGGGCGTTCCTACTCAGTACATCAGAGTCCTTCGAGAGCTGTACAGTGGATTCACGACCAAGATCTCACCATTCTACAACGACGTCGTCATTGACGTGAAGAGAGGGGTTCTACAAGGGGATACCATATCCCCGAAGCTCTTCAGCGCCACCCTCGAAAACGTCATGCGCGAACTAGAATGGGATGACATGGGAGTGAAGGTCGACGGCCGGCAACTGCACCATGTTCGCTTCGCTGACGACATCGTGCTCATAACACCGAGCATCACTCAGGCGGAGCGAATGCTGGCCGACTTCGATCGTGTATGTGGAAGCGTTGGACTGCAGCTGAATCTTACGAAGACGATGTTCATGAAGAACGGATGGGTTTCTGATGCCCCATTCTCGCTCAACGGAACGAACATCTCCGAATGCTCCAGCTATGTGTATCTGGGTCGCGAAGTCAACATGGCCAACGACCTAGCACCAGAGCTGAGCAGGAGGAAACGAGCGGCTTGGGGAGCTTTCAAGAGCGTCGAAGAAGTCGTGAAGAAAACGAAGAACGTCCGACTCCGTGCCCACCTATTCGACTCCACTGTTCTTCCTGCCCTAACATACGCCTCAGAGACCTGGGCTATACGAAAGCAGGATGAACACGCGATCAGCGTCGCGCAGCGTGGAATCGAGAGGACGATGCTCGGAGTGACACGACTCACGCAAATGAGAGAAGGCCTCCGGAGTTCCGAGCTTCGCCGACGTTCGAAGATCAGAGACGCTGTCGCATGGGCCAAGTCGTCGAAAATTAGGTGGGCCGGCCACGTAATGCGATTCGCAGACACCCGCTGGACGAGAGCCGTCACAGACTGGATTCCGCGGGATGTCAAAAGAACACCAGGACGCCCACCAACGCGTTGGTCGGACTTCTTCGTGAAAGCCCTGAACGACCGATATGACGCTCTTCGTGTCCCTCGAGCGAGGAGGATCCATTGGACCACTCTGGCACGCGACAGGGACGAATGGAGACGCTGCTGGCGCCCGCTCGAGCAAGTCGATGATCAACGGGACGACAGGTGATACAGGTGTTGTTTACAGTTGCCGTTTACAGGCATAAAACTCCAGGCAAACAAAAATCCTGCTATCAATCGAATAAAAAACGCGACATCTCGGATGAGGGCATGGCGCAATCTCTTCCTTTGACACAAAAAAGTGGCGGCCTTTTCTTCTTTAAAACAAGAATTAATCCATATTTTTGCTCCAAAAAAAGAAAATTTTGCAAAATTTCAAGCACTATGTTCAGTTATGAGGTAGTTGAATTGAAATATCAAAGAAAGTTATATCAAAATTTTCCTTAAACAGATATTATTTTAACCTCTTTGTAAAGTATCTAGTTTAATGTGAAAAAACCTAATTTTTATTTTGGAAGTGTTCGACCTGAATTCAAACTCTTAGGCTAGCTAGAAGGGTGCCCAAAGGTGTCCAGTTCTCACGGCAAAGTTTCGAGAATGATCTACAACTCTACGAACCACAGGGTAAGTATTGGCTACCGATCAATAATAGAGAGTTTTCGAATATTCAAAAAATCATATCAAGGCTTTCCTACCACCCCAGTGAAAATATTCACGCCTACCTCAGCAATGGCCGGAATCAGCTTGCCGACGCAGATCGACGAGGTGAAGTCCGTCGGCGAGAAGCCAGCTCCACCGCATGTTGTGGCGACGAAGCCGTGATACTTCTTCGACAAATTGTGCTTGTTTAACTGCAAAAGGTTCAGAAGACGTGAGGCCAACTGGACGACGGGCAGACCGGCTTCTGACGGACGTACCTTTATCGAGAGTTTGTTGGTCTGATAGGCGTGATAGAGCAGCGAGTTGAATATGTAGTCCGATCCGTAGAAGTATAGCATTCGTTCCGAATTGTTGTCGGTATACATCGGACTGAAGTGGTCTTATTTTAAGTGCAAAGACCACTTTTTGTTTAAAAAAAAAAAGCGTGGACACATACTTCGGAAAGAACGGAGTAGGCTCGTTGTTGCTGGTATATCGTATTTCTCCTGGAATAAAGCACATAATATTTAAAGCTTATAATAAATTTATTAATTTATTTTTAATATTTTTGAGCTATTTATTTGAGAATATATAGTGCTAATAGGCCACGAGAATGTCATGGATGTTACATGCGCAGCAGCATCGGTGGGCATCGGTGGTGTAAGGAGCAGCATCCTGCCCGGAAAGTAAAGGATGCAGGTTCGAGTCCCGCCTGGTGCAAGAGTTTTGTTCGCAGCTGAACACCCCTATCACAACATGTGAGCGGTGTCATTTAGCCCGCGCTATTAAATCCGAAGAATCAACTCCAGTACATGTGTCCCTCCGTCCGCGCAAAATTAATTGCCGCTTCATAAATACTCAATCGATATTATTACATCGATAATACGTATTGCTTTCCACTTGACAAGGTTAACTACTCTAGGCGGAGTGAGGCGGTGTCCCACAAGTTTAATAATAAATGAACAGCATCGATCGTCAATCAATATCAATGGATTTCATCGGAATGGTGTCAGTCCCTCCGCCCGCGCAAAATTAATTGCCACTTCACAAATACTCAATCGATATTACACATTGCTTTCCATTTAGGGTTAACCACTCAAGGTGGATGGAGTCATGCGATGCTCAACAGATTTCGTAATGAATAAACAGCACTGATCGTCCAATCAATATCAATCGATATTATCGGAATGATCCTCAATCAATCCGTCCACGCAAAAATAATTGCCGCTTAACAAATAATAAAGGGTAGAGGACGGGGTTATTCAATCCCTTCTGTGATGCGCCAGCGCTTTCTACTTCTACGGGATGTCGTGGAGGCGAAATGAATGCGTATTCGGCCATACAATGACTTGCGGTGGCCAACCGACGAACAAGTCAGCGCTCTATCCTTCCCAGACAGGTCTGGTACCAATTCACCGACCCCGGAGGGATGGAAGGCTTGGTTGGCCTGGGCGGGAAATCCGAACCAGGAACCTGGTATCGGGTGCACGCGACAGTAGGTGCCTCCTCCGACTGCGCTACACGCGCCCGCGCTTAACAAATATACACTCGATATTACATATTTCTTTCCACTTTAGGGCCAACTACTACAGGTGGACGAGTAATGCGGTGTTCAACAGATTTCATAATGAATAAACAGCGCCGATCGTCCAATCAATATCGACCGATATTATCGGATGCCGCCAGTGCGACCGAAACTATGTTCAAAAGACATACCTTTCTGCTGCGTCTCAAAGAATTCATCGGTGACGACAGGATCGTGGATGTGTAGATTGTTGATGTACATGCCTCTTACGAAGTCGTTCACGAATCTGTTAAAGTAGAAAGCGTTAGTTTGTAGAAAATCAGCTGTAGCGCACTGCGAAGAGGCGCTGAGATCGCGCACATAGTTGGAAGGTTTGCTCCTCACCTGGGATTTAGCCTTCTTGTTTCCCTTTTAGCTTTTGAAATCTACAAAGGTTTGGAACCTTAGACACAAACGTACAAGGCATACGCATATTCTATTTGTGCTTCAAATAGATGTCGGTCAATCTAAGAAACTAAATGCATAGCGCATCCCAAAGAGCTTAAGTATTCAGATCAGAATACAAAAAATTCTATAAGCTTTTTGATATTTCAGCTCCATTTTTGCCTTGAAACTCATGCTCGTCCTCCTACCTCAATCTACCAACGTTACTCGCTAATGCGCCATGCATTCAATAATCCCACCACTTGTTCAGTCAAAGAAATTCCAACTCACTTCTTGATTACTGGGCTGTCGATCAAGCCGAAATCCTGAAAGTGCTCTTCGAAGTCGGTGCGGACGAGTTTTCCAAAAAGACGCGGCGAGTTCTCCTCGATCAGATGCTTCAGCTTCTTGCAGAACATGCCCGGAATCCGATTTCGGATGCCGTCGTTGATGAGGCCATAAAAATTCAGCGTTAAAATTTAGTCCAGAAATTCTGTACATGGAGCAGTGCTCAGTTAAATACACACACCATCACTTCTTCATGAGCAGTCTAGAATCCCAGAGCCATGAGCGTCGAACTTGCGAAACAGACTCGTTTCTCTTCAATTTTGCGCAGTTTCTCTTCTTTTCAATGCCAAAACATGGTAGGGCCTCCCTAGTCGGTACTAGTCGGTAATATGGACTACATGAGTAGTCGAAGGCGCGCTAGCCATGAAAGAAAACGGCAGCGAATGCTCCTTTGTATGGTACGTCGGTGTGATGCGCTTTGAATGGACTGCTGAGTTCTTGTGTCTTACTGTAGGCTATATTGTCGACATATGCCTATTGTTACTTCCAGTTCAGCCTTTTCAATACTTAAGCTCCCTTCTACTAGCCCAGCTCCTTCTATAGGTGCTACTACCGCCTATTCAGAATGCATCAGAGCCTGTTTGAAAACGGTGAAAATCGGCTGTGAAATTTGGATAAAGTCACGCAAGAGCCACGCCCCTAGAAGCAAGGCCACGCCTATGAGCGCCGTAGTGGCAAGATATGTCTGTTTCGCACAGATTTTTGCACATTTTCACGGGTTTTTGATCAAAGAAGTATGGTATCTTCCTTTTTTGTACCAATAATCAGTGTGATCTACTTGGGTAGGCAGCGCTCTAGTGCGTTGTTTCTTCCCACTGCGGGTCACATTAACTACAAGTACCTACTACTCCTTTCAGTTCGGCCTTTTGAATAGGTAAGCATCACCACTTATTCAGAAAGCATCAGAATCTGCTTGAGACCGGCAAATAAGCTGTTAAATTTGGAGCTTAAAGACGCCGTCATTGTGAAACATTCTCGTTCCGGCCAGATTTTGTGCATTTCATGCTGTTAATCGATAAGGGTATGATCCCTTCCCTACCTAGCATTAGTCGTTAATATGGCCTACATTAGCAGGCGGGCACGCACCAGCCAATCAAGGCATACCGCAAGCGCTCCTCTCTGGATGGCACACCTTCTGGATGCAATCTTCGATCTGACACTTCTTGCCTCCCACGGTAGGCCACATTAACGACTAGTACCTCCTACTACTTCTGGCTGAACCTCTTCTAGGGGTAACGCCGTCGTCTGCTCATCTCAGAATCGAGGCCTAATTACCTCTAAAGTCTTCAGCAGAGGTCCCATCGGTCCCTGCGGGTCGATGTTGAAGTGGCTTCGGCCGATGACCGTCGAGCAGTTGGGCACCTTCAATAGCACAGATGAACGGCATTCCACTGCATCTGAAGCCGAGGGGTCGTCAACGTACCTGGACCCTCATCATGCCCTCGTCAGTGGTGGAAAACTCGGCCGTGAGGGCTACCGTCAGACCCTGAATTGTTCCGTCGACGAATCCCTCCACCTGGAACGGGCCTCCAGTGCCATAAAACGCGCCGGCGAGCCTGTCGAATTCGAGAATGCAACGACGGTTAAGATTCAGGTCATTGAATGACAATGGAGACACTCACGAGATGTCCATGTTCTCGAGTCCGAAGACGACGAATCGAGGCGGAAGGAAATTCACCACCGAGACCTAGACTCAATGCAGGCTAATGGCGTCCCTTTGGATGAATCGCGAAGGGCTTCCGAATAGTTGGCACTAACCTGCGGAGGATTGTACTGGAGTACTCGCACATTGTTCAGCGTGACGTGACCTTCGATTCCTGGCTGAGAGATGGCGAACTGAGTAGAGTAACCGGAGAGCTTTGAGATCTGCTCGTTAAGTAGTCGAACGCCAACCGTCTTCACATGGTTGATGCCCTTCTTCGTCAGGCGGATCTTTACACCGGCGTTTCCTGAAAGTTGGAGAATTTTCAAGACACGGGCAGGAATGTGAAGGTAACGGAAGGAGTCTCAGAATACCGCGAAGAAGAGTGCATAGCGCATCCCGACAATACCATGACCAACGTCATGTGAAGTTGCTTTGTCAGCCAACGTTCTATCCTAGCATGAACTGAAACCCGCTTGTCCTCGCTTTTACGTGAGAAAGTTGGATACTAGTCGTTAATGTGGCCTACATTACACCAGCCGCTCACAACCAATCAGATCAGCGGCCGAACACACGTAAACCAATCAGGGCACTGATCTGTACGCCCTTCTAGCTGATACACCCATTATATGAGGCCTGAATGGCCTTGGATGTCTTTCCTCCACCTATGCGGGCCACATTAGCGACTAGTGCCAAAAGTTCCCTCTGTGCTTCCAAAATTCTGCATCCTATTTCACGTTTGTTTTATGCATCGTACGTACATAATTAAATAACTAAATAAAAAGCAACTGACAACAACGAAGACTTCTTTGAATGCGCCACGCTTCTTACTTCTACGAGTTGTGGTAAAAGCGGTATTATCTCAATGCGCCGATGCTTGGCTAACGTTTCAGGATTGGCGCAAGCGTTATGTAGAACCCCAGGCCGGAATTGAACCCCTCGGGTCGTACATGCAAAGGCACCTGATCCTGCTGCGCCATATTCCCCAGCCATCTCGCTGCCCAGAATTTGTTAATTACATCTTTATAGACATTACCCCGCATCTAAGCCGTATCGTACGGTGTTGGTGATCGCGCTTTCATGAGCGCAAAAATATTGACCGTTATTATTCTTATGTGGCAATCGCACCAAACCGTCAGCTTCGAACAGACAGCACAGATCGATAACATGTACCATATCGATAGTGTCAATCATTACCATTACCTGCCATATCTCTTATTTAAACGGGCAAATTTGGACAAAAATCGGCAAATTGATCGATAGCAGTTGACGGATCGATAGCAGCTGAAAGGTCGACAGCTTCTGCTTGCTGTGAACTATGCTCATCGGCCATTCTATGGGTATAACTTCCATCTCAAAAGGCTATTTCTGGGCAAAGATCGATAAAGTCAATCAATAACGGCTGACCGAGAAAAGCCGCTTATTTGCGGTGAAGCCTCTCCATCGTCCACCACATTTCTACCATTCCCACCTTGAAATCTTAGATCGAAACAGCGATCAATAATAACGACTGATATGTGAAAAACCCATCCTTCGGCTATTGTGCCGCTTTGTCGGACGGACGTACAAACAGACAAATGAGCATATACAAGCTACATATATAGGCGCAATTACAACATCAACCGACCTAATACGAAAAAATCGATTTAATCAATCGATAGTGGTTAAGAGATCGATGCCCTTTTATTGCTTTAAGGCTTGTGCATCGACCAACAAATTCGCGAGAGTCTTACAATGGACGGATGACCCAGGTCTGTAAAATCCGACATACGGTCATTAATTTTGTGCCGACATGTAGACAGATTGACTGATTACTGTTCTTGACTCGTGACAACTCTCGCGCACCAGAGGAACTGCGTTTTTACACTAAAGGCTAACAAAGGACCGAAGCGGGCCGTATAATTTTGCTCAACACGAAAGGCGCATCAAGTGGACTTAATGTCCATCTGGATATCATACGGGCCAATCCGTCCGTCTGTTTATCCGCTCATCCGTCCGTATGTCTGCTTGTCATTCAGTCTGTCCGGACCACCTCTAACGTTCTCTGATTTCGCATCGAGATTGGCATTATCGATTTGCACAAAAGATTGAACGTTACGAGTAACAATCATGCGAATATATTGGCCGATGGGTAGGCTGAGCAAAACAGGTCCCTTGATCGATTCGCTTACCCTGTTCGATCAGTGTTATCGACTTTTATCCTGAAATGATCGTTTGAAATGGGAATCGCGTGAATATTTAGCTTTTTGTGTGGAATACAAAACATGTGAACAATATCGATCAAGCAGTCATTATTGATCAGTTTGATCGATTTTTGTCTCCATTGTTTTAAGTGGAAGTTACGAAATATTGACCAAAGGGTAGGCTCCGTAAAAAGAAAGCAACATACTCTACCCCATATCGATCGATTTTTCGAATTTTGCCGGAATTTTACCGCATGGGTGGTACTCACGTCAAAATATTTCGGAATTGTCAGACATAACTAGCTAATTAGGGATTGTAAGACAAATGGGCAATACCTACATATCAGCCCACGGTTACCAAAAAACTGTATTAGTCCACCATCGATAGGCGGTCGACCATTATTCATCGAGACCATCGATTTTTTCCTACGATCAATTTTTTCCTACGAGATTCATTACGATGTGCTGGCCCCTGGCTAGGGTACCATCAGGTAAACAATATTGATCAGCTGAGCATTATCGATCGACTGCTGACCAAAATCGACCATTTAGGATGACTTTGGAAAGTCTTGTATTTTTATCTACAAAAAAGGAGACGAATCTACAGCCAGTGGTCATACTGGCTGGTAGACTACTGTGCCACAAAAATCGATATCAGTTTTTATCATTAAGGAGCACATGTGCTTACAATATGCCTTTATCAGACGTAGGCGGAATGCATGGCTCATCCCAAGTTATTGATTCGTGCTTATAGCGGCGATATTTAATTTCTAAAGTCTCAAAGTGAATTCTTGGCATCCATATTGTTTCGTTAGACAACCCAGTCATGAAGGGATTCGAACTGTGACCTTGAGCTTATTAGACCCACGCCCAACCCACTGAGCTATGTGGGCGCAAATTATTGCAATGGAGAGGACATACTAGGTGAAGCATCACCACGAAGTAACAGAACACATGACAGATTGTCTGTTCGACCTTATCAGCATGGCGCAGTAGCGACAGGAGGCGCCGGTTCGAAGGCTTGCACCACGAATCGATTCAAGGTTCGGTTTCGCAGCCGGGCTATCCGTGCCTTCCAACTCCTCAGGTTTTTTTAAATAGTGATAGGATATGTCACGCACTTTGTTACATATTCTTAGCTTGCTGTGTGTGCCAGATGGGCATGTCGAAATGGTGTGAAAGCAGAGTGCATGGCGCACCCCAGAAAACAAGAAGAATTCGAACCAGTTTCCCTCAGCTAATCCCGCACGCTTCCAATCTGAGTAGCGTGAAGCGGATTCGAGCCTCCCACGGCCCGGAACCTCCTCCACTTTCGCGCTCGGTCTTTGTCTCACCATTACGCTTCTATGGAGGGGCGATTAACTGGTTTATTGCCGGCGACGTTCCTTCGACGACCGTCGCTGGTATTTATACGGTAACTCTCTATATGGTACATACCTAACAATGTGGAACTCTAATGCACAATCAACAGACTCCATGGCACTCATTGTCAGTCAATCTATCCATGTGTCCGCACAGAATTAATTGCCGTTTGAAGGATTTGGCAGATGTGGGATTGCGCGAATATGCTCGCCGATCAATAGATTTCAAAAGAACAAAAGAACGCCGATAGTACAATGACTTCATTAAATCGATTTTTGTTCATAGGCACTCCACCAGGGCAAGAGGAACTCCTAGTCCCATTATGCCAGCTATTTCCCGTTTCAATCGTCGTATTTATGTGGTTTGATCGGTCTTTTGGTTCGTGCCATACTGGAATTTCTGTATAAGATGGCTCAGAGGTTATCGCCGCCTGTAAATCTGTCTGTGTGTCGGCGCAAATTTAATTGCCGATTGAAGAATTTCGAAGATAAGGGCTGTTCGTTCAACGTGAATTGCGCGGATATGTTGGCCGATGAGTAGATTTCAAAACGACAAAAAAACATCGATCGTCCAACGGCTTTTGATTGGCTGAATCGATTTCCGCCCATAGGGGAACGTTGAAGACTGCACGAAAAACTTGAAATCGACAATAAAAAGCGATCAAAAATGGAACGGAAGCCGTCGAACGAAATCGAAATCTCGGAAGAAAGTCACTGACGGAGGCGCGCACACGCGGAGAGAGAGAAAACGTGGCCGAAGTACAGGGCCGGCTTGGGCTGCTGACGAACCTGGTATCTTGTTCCATTCGGCGTGCTGATAGATCTGACGACTGTCGGTCTCGGCGATCACGACGAGGAACAGCATCAGCAGCACCAGCGCCAGCCGTCGTCGGCCAGCAGTTGGCATTGTAGCACGTTTTGTGATGACGGTGGTTGTGGCGGCGTACGGCGAGACGAGACGAGAACGAACCGACAGCGAGTGGAGGATTGCAACTGGATGGATCAGAGCCGCTGCGAACTGGATCTCGAATGTAAGACGACGACGACGACGACGACATCTCTCGGAAAGGAGTGGTGGGCTGGTGCGTTGCGATGAATGCGATGTGGCGGCGGCGACGACGATGACGACGACCCCCTGCTAGCCGAAGCACGCCAGGGGTCGAAGCCCCGCGCACGCGGAAGATTCAAGAGAAGACGATGGTCTGTTCTTGAAAACAGCAACAAGAACTATAGAGTTAATAACAAAAATCGAAGAGCCTATCAATCGTCTCCACGACGTCGACCAGAAGTGCAAAGCATGGCGCACTCCCTCGAAGCTGATCCTTTTTCAGTCGCAATCGCTGCTTTGCATAATAGTGGAATTAGGAATTCTAGTCATTAACATGGCCCGCATGGAGATGCGGGAGTGCGCCGGTCACTCTGATTGGCCCAAAAAACATTGGCGTGATTTCGTTTTGGAATTTTTTACCATTCAGCTGCAAAAAATGGAAAAATACGGGTAAAGTGTTTTCCCAGATTGCTCGAGGGCAGCATCACATCGAGCTAGTGTTCATGGCATTCCGAACAAATTTAAGTCAGTCGCAGGTTCGAATCCCGTGTGCGGCTTCTAGTATGATTATAAAACAGAGTCGTTTTGATGTTGCTATATTCATTTGTACTTTCTTAAATAATTAACACATTTCAATTATTTATTTACTTTGTATTTATGCGATTATTTTGGTGGCGATGTCCGTTCCTCCACGTGGTGCCACTGGAAACTACTCGCTCTGCGAGTTAAGCCGAACACGGACACTCGATTGCAGGCGACAGGCCCTTGTGACAGGCCGGCCTACGAAGACCCATGTCACATCACATGGTGGACGGCTGGAGTCACGCGCATGGACCGCATCCGAAACGAAGCTATTCGGCAGAAGTTCGGTGTCGCGCCGATAGCGGACAAGATGCGCGAAGCTCGCTTACGATGGTACGGCCACGTTCTGCGTGGAGAAGAAGACAGCGTCCGCAAGATAGGCCTTAACTTCGAGGTAATAAGAAAGCGGCCTAGAGGGCGCCCGAAGCAGCGCTGGGCTGATACGTTACATGCGGACTTGAAAGCGGCTGGTGTCCACCCTGATCTAGCGCTGGATCGGGAAAGGTGGCGTCATGACACCAGAATAGCGGACCCCGCTACGAAGCGGGACAGACGCTGAAGAAGAAGAAGAAGAAGAAGAAGAAGATTTATGCGATTATTTTCCATCTACTAAGTCAGAACCTTGTCTTGACCGCACTTATTTCCTGACTTGTTCCGACTTTTCCTCTGTTCATGTTATAGTTCGAGTTTTATGCGAGTTCCAAGCAGACGGCTTACACATATCGCATATTTAATTATGTACCAGTTGGTGATGTGGCCTGCATACTGAATCGAGAACCCGGCAGCCAATCAGAGTAGGTTTTGACCACATCAAACGCGCCCGTGACATCCAGGGGCCGGATTCATCAACGACTTACAGCAATTAGCGGAGAAAATACAGCCCAAATCCGTGATAGCGCGGCTTACCAAGCGATATTGTGAAACATTTCGCTATCGGGGATTTCGGCTGCATTTCCTCCGTTAACTTGCTGTAAGTCGTTGATGAATCTGGCCCCAGAACGGTGTGCCAGTTCTTTGTTCTGATTAGGTGGGGCATCACGCATCGGATTGTCGACTAGTACTGAAATCTATTGATAAGATAAAGGATAAAGGACAGCGTTCCCGTAGAAGCAGAATCATACATTCTGGAGGGAATTTACATGCGTATGTGGCCTATGCACGACCACAGGGGCATGTAGCGCAGTCGGAGGAGGAGCCTGCACCTAACACCAGGTTCCTGGTTCAGATTTCCCGCCCAGGCCAACCAAGCCTCCCATCCCTCCGGGGTCGGTGAATTGGAACCAGACTTGTCCGGAGAGGATGAAGCGCTGACTTGTTCATCGGCTGGCCACCGCAAGTCATTGTATGGCCTAATACGCATTCAAATCGCCTCCACGACATCCCGTAGAAGTAGAATGCGTGGCGCATGCCAAAAGGGATTGAGTAACGCCGTCCTTCATCTTTTATCCTTTATATGGCCTATACAATGAATCGCAGTATACATCCGATAAACAAGTCAGCGCTTCTATTCTTCCCAGACAAGTCTGGTGCTCATTAACCGATTGGCGACGTTTCGTTGGCTGAGGTAGGTCCCGAACCGAGAACCTTATATTCAGGGTAGTGGCGAGGCGACAGCCGGCGCCTCCACTCTGACACCCTGTACAAGTCCATTGTTAACGACCGAATTGTTTATCGCACAAATTTCAGAGTTTAAGCGTCGCGTTTATAACTATTCCCGACCGCCTGTTCTACTATTGTGCTCGGTATTACCCCTCTTTTCTGTCAGTTCCGGTTGTTTAGAATTATCAGTATTTCTGCCTCTAAAGGTATCACAGTGATAGGCAATTATGCACGAAAATAATCTGTCATCTGTCCGAAAAGTTCGGGCCTTTTGACTGGTCCACTTCAAATATTCTTAACTTTCTTCATACTTAACGGATTCCGCCGAAGCAAACACTAGTCGAATCAGCTCAATTTTTCCAACGCGACACTGTTGATTACTTTAATCAGTGAACTCTGGGTTGCCGAGATGCGGCAAATTCTAGAAAGCCTGTTTTTTGGCGTGGTTCTGATTTTTGGTAGGTTCTACCACAGACAGTTCTGGAAGCGCTTAGTAAGGTGGTAGCCGGTTGGCGCAGTCTGCTGAATATGGCGGATGAGGCAGAACCTCAACTCCTGGTTCGTTTGATTTTCGCATGGTGATATACGAAACGTATGGAAGGGCGTGACCGTGAATAGGACCTCTTCTGTTGACCAGCACCGGCTGCAGCATCTGTACATCTTGTCGACTTCGTCACAGTAGAACTCTTCTGTGATGGGTCGGAGCGGTTCCAGAAAGTTGTAATGCATCACGCCAGCCGTCGACCACCACACACTGTTACCATCGTCGTCTTGTGGTGGGATTTCGGCTCTGGGAAGTGCCTGGGGGTCCATCCACATCAACTCACTGTCCTGATCTTCTTCGGTTATCGTGCAGAACCCATTTTTCATCACATGTAGCGACTCGCTCGAAAAACGGGTCGTTTTGATTCCGGAGAACCAAGGGAGAACAGATTTCGAAAGGCGACGATTTCTGTCGACCACTAAGCTCTTGGGGTACCCACTTTCCGAGCTTTTACACCTTTCCGAGACGTTTCAAACCATCTGTAACAAAAGTTTGACTGACTCCTAGACCGTCCACAATCTCACGGACCGTTAGTGATTGACTAGCTTCAACGAAGGCCTTCAAATCATCGTCCTGGACTGCTGTAGGTCTGCTCTCCGGGTGCATCTTCAAGGTTGAAATCTCCAGAATGAAATTCCTTGAACCACCGTTGCACGGTACTTTTTCCAACACTATTCGGCTCCACACATGGTTGATTTGCCGGGCTGCTCGACAGCGGAATTAGCCGTGAAATTGAAATAAAATGTCGTTCAGAATCGCTCTTTCGACATACAGTATGTTCTGGCCGTGCCGCTCCGTCCAACAAGCAAAAGCGGCACGAAAGATGAAAAGCGGCGCAAAAGCGCGCCGGAAAGCGCCGTTTTCCGCTCGCACGCGCCGCGCTGGACGCAGATCGCTTTAGAGCGCACTTCAATGAGTCTTCGAAGAAACGCAGTTATTAAGCAATGGTAAAGCAAGAATTATTCCGTCAGATAGAGCGAAGAATTCCGTATTAGACTTTATATTAGGTTGTAACGAATTAAATGGCACTGGCTCGCGCCATTTTTTGGCGCGTCTTTACGCGTTTGATCAAGAACAAACCGTAACATGTGGCATATCATTTAGAAGCGCAAACTTTGCTCTACCGGAGAGTACCAAATTTTCTATGTAAAAGTGGGAAAACTTTAGAGTTTTATTGACTTTTTTGCAGATGGACAAAAGGGTAATCAGAGGCATTTACTTGTATGAATTCAAGCTGGGCACCACAGCTAAGGAGGCGGACGAGAAGATCAACGCCGAATTTGGTCAAGGATGTTCCACAATTCGGACGGCGTATCGTTGGTATCAGAAGTTCCGGAATGGAGATGAGAGCTTGGAAGAACATGAAGGTCGTGGGAGGCATGGTGATGTTGATGAGGACAAGCTGAGAGATGTGGTAGAGGAGGATCCACAAAGGTACCAGGGAGATAGCGAAGGTTCTTGGCGTCAGTCACAACACAGCTGCCCGGCATCTGAAGGAAATCGCAAAGACCAAAAAGCTGGAAAGATGGGTGCCTCACGAGCTGTCTGAGGAGCAAAGAAACCGACGATATGAGATCTCGTCCGCACTGCTTCTACGGAACGAAACGGACCCATTCCTTGATCGCATCGTAACCTGTGACGAGAAATGGATAATGTACGACAACAGGCGACGATCGGCACAGTGGGTGGACAGCGATGAGAGTCCCAAGGTTTTTGCGAAGCCGGAATTGCACCAAAAGAAAGTAATGGTGACAGTATGGTGGTGTTCGCTGGGAATTATTCACCACAGCTTCCTCCCTCCCGGTGAATCCATCACGGCAGAGAAGTACTGCATTGAAATTGAAGAAATGATGAAAAAGTTGAAGGATATCCGGCCGGCCTTGGTAAACCGAAGGCGAGTTCTCCTTCTGCACGACAATGCTCGCCCCCATGTAGCACGAATGACGTTGCAGAAACTGAATGAGCTGAGCATTGAAACTCTACCACATCCTCCGTTTTCTCCCGACCTCTCCCCAACAGACTACCATTCCTTCAAGCATCTTGGCGACTTCTTGGTAGGGAAAATATTCAAATACCAACAGGATGCCGAAAGTGCCTTCGAAGATTTCGTCAATCCCAGAACTTCTGATTTTTATGCTACTGGGTTAAAAAAGCTTGTGTCACGTTGGCAAAGATGTGTAGAATCAGAAGGTTTTTATTTCGATTAATAAACTTGTCTACAAGCCGAGATATTAACTGTTTAAATTTACAGTGGTTCAGTGCCATTTATTTCGTTACAACCTAATATTATGTATTGGCCATTATTATGTATTTACCATTACGTATTTATTTTGAAATGTATCCATTCAACCTTTTCGTCAATTGTATTCGCTATGAATCACGGTCAATTTTTGCTTTTAAAGGACTTACAATGATATGCAATTAAACGAGAAATAAATTCTGCTACCATTGGAGCACTCTGGCACACGACGGCGACGAATGGAGACGCTGTGCTGGCGCCTGCCCGCTCGTGCAACTCGATGATCGACGACACGACGACAAGTGATACAGGTGGAATAAATTCTACATGACTCAACTCAAACTCCGACAGGCCAATAAATAAAATCCATTTATACATAGAATGCCTTTAATATACAATAATACATATCTATGGGATCATTTCTCGGAGTTTAAGGGGAGAAAGGCTCTGTCGGGTCCCTTCGCGTGTGCCGCTGGCGGAGCGGGGAAGATCCGAAGATCATCTTCGGCGCCGCTGCACGCTGTATGTAGTGCTCTTCGGTGCTGCTCTTCAGACGAATTCTCTCTCGCGGTGAGTGTGGAGGTTGGTCCGTCTAAGTGTACTTGAACCGACGATTATTAACTGGTAGTGGAGTAGCTGGCTGTTCGGGGAAAGCGCTCGTAGTACGTGGAACAATGACTGAACCATAAGTGCCGTCGGCGGCGCCAGCGGCGCCGGCGAAACAAAGAAACGCATCACGGAAGAAGACTGGGAGGAAGAGAAGAAGGAGGAGGATGAGTAGCAGAAGGAAGAGGATCGGAACGAGTGAACAGAAGAATTCTTCGCATGGTAAGGCATAATAGACGAGACGATGACGACGACAACGACGACGATCAACATGAACAGTTAAGGAATGTTCTGAAGAGTAGTTGGAGTTGATGATGAGAGACAACAGAACGAGACGACGACTAGAACAACAGCTACCACAGATTGCACTGACAATGAGCACATTCTGATGGCTCCGATGACACTCTGACACCAATCAATAACATCAATACGCGCCTACTATCTATCGATTACATTATAATTGATGGAAATCGTGCATGTCGTGCAGTTCGGTATCCTCGTGCACGTCGTGATTCTGCTTCTCGATCTCGATGTCGGGACGGAACAGAATCTTGAACTTCTGAAAATGACAACTCTGCTGCGGAACATGGAAGAATGCGAAGATTCTGGCCGCCATTTTTTAAAGATTTTTTACTAATGAAAATTTCTCGTTGAAATTTCGAAAGGTACATATCGCGAAAATGGGCAGCATTGGGAGGTAGGCGTGCGCCAGCGAAGAGAGAGAGCTTGTACGGCCGGTAGCGTGATTGGCTGGCGTCTGCTTGCTTGGTTATGATTGGATGGCGCGCCACCACCTCCAAATGCTGAACATATTCGCGACATGAACCTTTCGAAATCCGAGAAATTCAAAACTAGCGCCTTCCAAGTTAAAAAAGAGACTCTCCAAGGCGGATAAAATAATTTTTTGTCAAAGGGAAATATGACATGACTTCCTATAAAATACGCTTGACATGTCCAAATAGCTGAACACTTGAAATTTTATAAAATTTTTATTTTTCCAAAAATCCGCTAGTTGAAGTTAGTTAGCAGAAAGAGAGAGACATTTAGTGTATTAAAAGAAGAGAATGCGATATGCACTCGGCTAGATCGTCGCGATTTTCATTTGATTGAAAGCGCAACTGCCCTTTACTTGAAACAACAGTGTGAAGATTTATGTGTTCTCTACAACTGTTTTTGTTGTATTGTTTACAGGTGCTAAACCCCTTGCAAACACAATTTTGATATCAGTCGAATAAAAATTGCGACGTCTTAAATGAGTGCATGTCGCAATCTATTTTGGCATTAAAAAATGGCAGCTTTCCTGCTCTTTAAAACAAGCTTTTACCCATTATTTTTCCTCAAAAATAAAAATTTTATAAATTTTCAAAGAGTGTATTCACTTATTGGGTAGGTGAACTAAAATTTAAAGAAAGTTATACTAAAATTTTCCCTGGACAAAAAAGTTTCCAACCTTTTTTGGAGAGTATTTGGTCTATTGTAGAAGAAGCTCATTTTAATTGGAAAGAACTCGCGTTGATTTCGAAAGTCTTACCATTAGGCTTAGACTTAGGCTTAGAACAGTGTCCAATTTGATTTGAAACGTGTCTAAATCGACGTGAAAAGGGTATAGTTCAAGTAATGTTGGTTTAATTACCCAAGTTTGAGGTCTTCTGCATGGTATTCTCATGTGTTTGTTTTTAGCTCTGTCCTCAAGTTCGAAGAGATCCACGAACAACGGAACGAACCTCAGCGGTGGTGCCTTCGGTGGTGAACCAGGCGTATATGGCGTATCCGGGAATGCAGAGCATCGACGACAATGACAAGAACCAGCCGAACACATGACCCCAGAACGGATAGTCGTAGTTGTAGGCGGCTATACGTAACGGCTGATACTTCACCAGACCGAAGATCATCACTCCCTGGAATTCCGAGGATTCGCGTAAATTTTAGGAAATAAAAAAGTGTCGAATCTGTTTCGCTTCTGTCCACTTCAAAGAACTTCCCAAACCTCACAAGATCCTTGTGTCTTTCCTTTCAACATTCTCGGAATTTTTGCTCGTAGTAGAATAATATGTATAGGCCACGTCATTGTATCGCGCAGCAACCTTAGACCTCTCTGAGCGCCTCAAGAACTTCAAAGATCGGATATATCTATCCTAGTCGGGGGGGGGGGGGGGTGAGCAACGGTGAAATGTCCATTGTGTGCATCATCTGACACCACACCAGCACACTTCTGAATTTAAAAGAAAGGCTCAGAGACAGCGGCTGAAGCTGTCGTAGAAGCTTAAGCAGAGGATTGGATCACTACATGACACCCTCCGATTAGGATAGATTCCAAAGATCCTCAAAATGCGGAAAAACAGCCATACTTTGCCTAGCAGAATCCAAGAAGGACAGGGTCGTAGCTCGGCGAGTGCCCAAAACAACCAGAGAGAAGCTTCACCTCAGCTGCTGAAGTCAGACAAATCCTTTGAGAATGCTTCCAAAAAGCTAACGAACGAACTGCTGCCTTCGTTCAGAAGAGCTTCTGAGCCACAGTCGTCGCTAACGCAGGATGAAAACGACATCGCTTTACTAAGCCCGATTTCACAGAGATTATTAGGACTACGAAGCCTGGTTTCCCAGACTGGGAAACATGATAAAAAGGGGTGACTAGTTTAAAGACGAAGGCACAAGAGAAGAATGATGATCAGAATAAAAGACGGTGTTGCTCAATCCCTTTTGGGATGCGCCACGCATTCTGCTTTTTTTCTGCTTCTGGGGGCGCGTTGAATGCGTATTTGGCCATACAATGACTTGCGGTGGCCATCCGATGGACAAGTCAGCGCTTTATCCTTCCCAAACAGTCTGGTACCAATTCATCGTCCCGGAGGGATGGAGGGCTTGGATGGCCCAGGCGAGCAATTCGAACCAAGAACCTGGTATCAGGTGCACACGACAGTCGGCACCTCTTCCGACTGCGCTACACTCGCCCCAAGGAAAGAATATGAAGAGAAAAAGCGTGGAAAAAGAAACGGGAAGAATATCTAGAAAGACGAGGAAGTAATAGGAAAGAAGGTAACGAAGAAGACGGCCATAAAGAAGATGATGATGACAACAACGACGACGGTGTTTATGACTACTAGGTCGAAGGAAAAGAATGGAATGATGATGTGATCAGGAACAGGAGAGAAAATGAAATTAATATGAAGAAGAAAATACGGAAGGAAGGAAAGAAAAGGCGAAGACGACGGCGAAATGAGGAAGACGAACAGGAAGGTATCGAAGAAGAAGAAGACAAGGAAGAAGAAATGTGGAAGAAAACGGAAAAGTTGAAGGAGAGAACGAAGAAGAAAAAAGGACAACGATGACGACAACATTAATAACGAACAGGTGCAAGGAGGAGAAGAAAATGAAGAAGATGATTATAGTAATGATATGAAGGAAAAACAAAGCGAAGAAAGAGAAAAAGAAAAGAAAGAAAGCGAGGACAAGGAAGGCAAACAGCATGAGAAAAGAACAAAGAAAAAAGAACAGCGAGAAGAAAAGCAAGAAAAGATGACGATGAAGAAGAAAAATAAGAAGACGATGGCTTTAAAACGAAAAGGAAGGCGAGGAGAAGTAAAAGGGAGAAGAAGAAGAAAAGATGAAGAAGAAGACGATGAAGAAAATGAAAACAAAGAAAAAGCAAAATGGGATAGAGAGTGTCAGAAATAGAGGTTCCTTGGTGTACGCCGTGCGCTTTAAATCCACCAAAATGGACGACGCTTCGAAGCCAATAGTTGATGCCAACAACCTAGTACTAGAGTTGGGCGCTGATTTTACTAGCACGGCTTATCCGGGCAAGTCACAGCCGATGAGCGAATAAGAGTGCATGTCGCGAATGTGGACAGCATTCGAAGGTAGGAGCAGCGCACCAGCTAGAACGACGCCGAACAGAACACGCGCCAACCGATCAGTGCACTTACCTATCGAACCCTCATCAGCGCCGACTTACTGAATACGTCCTCTTAAACTGGTACGCTCATTCAATGCGCCCTGATTGACTGCTGCGTTCTTAGCGCTCAATGCTGTCCACATTCGCGACTAGGACCAGATAAGCATTCAAGCTGTCCACACGATACTATATAAAAGTAGAATAGGATAGACGTTAAAGGACGTCGCTACTCAACCCCTTTTGGGATGCGCCACGCATTCTACTTATACGGGATATCGTGGAGGCGATTTGAATGCATAATTAGCCATACAATGACTTGTAGTGGCCAGCAGATGAGCAACTCAGCGCTTTATCCTTCCCAAACAAGTCTGGCACAAACTCACCGACCCCGGAGGAATAGAAGGCTTGGTTGGCCTGGCGGTGAATCCGAACCAGGAACCTGGTATCGGATGCATGCGACAGCCAGCACCTCTTCCGACTGCGCTGCACGTGCCCAGAATGCCGTAATCCGTAAATCTCTATCAGCGCCGACTTTCGTGCTTCATTTTCTATACTTTGTGACTGTGCTGCGAAAGCCTGCAAGGTGGTCTGACAGAAATATTTGGTCTAACCCGGTCGTATGATGCCAGAAACAAATCGAATGCATGGCTTAACCCGTGGAAGTAACATACAGAAAACAGCAAATAGCCTTCTAAAAGACCTTCATTTTTGCCCTATTATTGCCACTTTCTCCGGGAAATCTCCCTGGTGGTTGGGACACGAAGTGATCATCGCATATCAGCCGTCGGATCTACGCGGAAGAAACAACTGCTCGTCTGGAAGGCGCCAGCCGTCATCGGCATCGTTGGAAGAGGTGTGAGGTCAGGACGCGACGCCGGCCATCATTTGTCTTCCTCGCAGCGCTCGGTGGTCACCCACACCGTGAATTCCTGGCGGTTTTTCGTGTCCCTCAGTGGGTGCCGGTGGTGTTCAAGGTACGGAACTCGAGAAGGTTATGGTCTTTTGGATTTGATACACGTTTGCAAGACTACAGCTAGTGTCCTGCGTAGGTAGATCAGAAGGGTGGTCATCAGAGAGGCTGAAGGACCTTTGAAAAAGCTTCATTAGTCGTTCAAGCTCAAGAAGAAGAAGAGCGAGACAGGTCTGACCGAGTGTCGGGTATGGTTGATTCCCCCATATAGTTTCTCCATCCAGCCTTTTGAAGGCAAAGTTCAGAGTAGTAGTGTATCCGTAGGCTTTCACGTAACACCAGGCTGTCAACGGAGTGAGGAAATGTACAAAAATTACTAAAAAAAAGTCAAATATTAACAAATTCTACCATGCAGACGGCCGGCGTAGCGAACACCCAGCAGAACTTCCACCATCGACTCGGATAGTAGCCGATCATGCTCTTCATGTGCTCGTACCATCGATCAATTCCTGAAATATCGTCTATCATTCGAACAAGAAAGTTCGAAGCAATCCTACTTGGGGGGGGGCACCTCGCCCATATATGGATTTTTGGACAAATTCAGGGGTGGGTGCCATTTTTTAGGTGCTTGTTCACCTCACTAGGACTCACTCTAGTAATCTATCTATTAAAACAACATACAAAACAGTTTTGCCTGTTAATCAATATCCTAAGGATGCGCCATGTGGTCTACCTACAGGTAAGATCAGGAAGGCTCCTTAAAAAGGAAAGCACCACACCCAAGAGCGTAACGTACTGATCCAGTAATTAAATAGTCTCTCAGCCTTGAAAAAGAAAGAAAAGCGCCGTAGTAAAGTGGCCGACATTAATGTCGTTAATGTGGCCTACATTGTGAGGAGAGACCCACTAGACCAATTAGACCGCGTTGAATGTGCGTACCACCCATAGGCAGTGTGCGCGATTGGTGCCTTAAATGGAAAGCGCGTCGGTGATCTCATTGGCTGGAAATTACCACCTCCCCATGTAGGCCACATTAGCGTCCAGTACCAAAGGTTCTTGGTCACTCACCGACACTCCATGAGATCGCTATACACTCGAAGAACAACAACCACAACAACGCCCATCCAGAAGCCGCATAGAAGTCGAACAGTTGGAACACGTAGAATCCGCCCTGAAAACGGAGAATAAGGCTTGACATGAAGGATGCACCACGCACTCTACTTCTGCGGAATACCGTGAAAGACGTTTAAGCTCGTGTGTTAAGCCTTGCCCTTGAATAAGTACCTTATCCTTTATTTTACTGTAATTTCCTACGGGTTTGAACCAGTGACCTATTCTATAGTAACATTTATTTATTTGTTTATTTATTTACTAGTGCATCTGGAGCGTATCTGTGTAGCAGAACAAAGAACACGAAAAAACAGCACCGATCAAAACTGCTGGATTTGTTTTTTTTTTCTAAAATCGAATTTTCGAAGTCAATTCTTTACGACTTAGTTAGTTAGCCAATTGATTTTAGTTTGTGTTGCCGATTCTTTTTTAAATTAAATTCTCACCGTAGATTCTCAACGATTTGCCGTGTTTGTCTTTAATTTCTTCTGCTCGCACTACGTTGTGCAAATAAATAAAGAAATAAATAAATAAATTTTGAACAGAAATTTGGATATCACTGCAGCTGATTACAAGAGCTAACTGCATTTTGCAGCTATTTAGAAGGACCACCCGCACAGAGGACTAAAAAAGCGTCCTCAAAAACGAAGAGGTAATCGAGCATTTTACTATAACATTCACCTGTATCACCTGTATCACCTGTCGTCCCGTTGATCATCGACTTGCTCGAGCGGGCGCCAGCAGCGTCTCCATTCGTCCCTGTCGCGTGCCAGAGTGGTCCAATGGATCCTCCTCGCTCGAGGGACACGAAGAGCGTCATATCGGTCGTTCAGGGCTTTCACGAAGAAGTCCGACCAACGCGTTGGTGGGCGTCCTGGTGTTCTTTTGACATCCCGCGGAATCCAGTCTGTGACGGCTCTCGTCCAGCGGGTGTCTGCGAATCGCATTACGTGGCCGGCCCACCTAATTTTCGACGACATGGCCCATGCGACAGCGTCTCTGATCTTCGAACGTCGGCGAAGCTCGGAACTCCGGAGGCCTTCTCTCACTTGCGTGAGTCGTGTCACTCCGAGCATCGTCCTCTCGATTCCACGCTGCGCGACGCTGATCGCGTGTTCATCCTGCTTTCGTATAGCCCAGGTCTCTGAGGCGTATGTTAGGGCAGGAAGAACAGTGGAGTCGAATAGGTGGGCACGGAGTCGGACGTTCTTCGTTTTCTTCACGACTTCTTCGACGCTCTTGAAAGCTCCCCAAGCCGCTCGTTTCCTCCTGCTCAGCTCTGGTGCTAGGTCGTTGGCCATGTTGACTTCGCGACCCAGATACACATAGCTGGAGCATTCGGAGATGTTCGTTCCGTTGAGCGAGAATGGGGCATCAGAAACCCATCCGTTCTTCATGAACATCGTCTTCGTAAGATTCAGCTGCAGTCCAACGCTTCCACATACACGATCGAAGTCGGCCAGCATTCGCTCCGCCTGAGTGATGCTCGGTGTTATGAGCACGATGTCGTCAGCGAAGCGAAGATGGTGCAGTTGCCGGCCGTCGACCTTCACTCCCATGTCATCCCATTCTAGTTCGCGCATGACGTTTTCGACTATAACATTACAATTTTTAAATTAAATATTTAGTTATTTTTACACTTTTTATAACGAAATTGTCATTTTGACGGACAACACGGTAATTCTGCCCTCGATTCCGAATAGGGATTCTTCCTCGCGCTCTAGTTTTTCAAGTGGGCATTATCTCCAGAATCCCACATGTCATCTTCAGAAGCTGAACTCCCCCACTATGATGAGGTGAATGTGCAGCTCTTCACGCCATCCGACGACGTTACTGCGCTGTTATTTATTCGCTCGAGTTATTCGCTGTTTATTGCCGGCTCGTGCGTTTGCGGGGCTGTCCACCACCACCACCACTTCGACCTTCTTCCTCTTCGCCGCCTGGCTCGAACGGACAGTTGCCAGTTGCCACCCCCACCCTGCGGGAGCCACGCCAACGAGACCTAATTATGCCATCGTATTCGCCATGGCCTTCGAAGTTCCGAGCTTCGTCGATGTTCGGAGATCAGAGAATCTGTTGTCGCATGAGCCAAGTCGTCGCAAATTAGGTGGGCCGGCCACGAAATGCGCTTCGCAGACACCTGCTGGAAGAGAGCCGTTACCTGGATGTCAAGAGAACACCAGAGCGCTCACCAACGCGTTCGTCGGAGCTCTTCGTGAAAGCCCTGAACGAACGATATGACGCTCTTCGAGTCCCTCGAGCGAGCAGGATCCATTGGATCACCAACGCTCACCAACGCGTTCGTCGGAGCTCTTCGTGAAAGCCCTGAACGAACGATATGACGCTCTTCGTGTCCCTCGAGCGAGCAGGATCCATTGGATCACTCTGGCACGCGACAGGGACGAATGGAGGCGTTGCTGACGCCCGCTCGAGTCACTCGATGATCAACGCGACGACAGGTGATACACTATGCTAAGGCTCCCTAGAGGACTTATTTCTTGATGGATATGGAGAAACTCGTGCCTGTTCCTCTTCCAGCAGTTACAAGCAGTCAGATTCAACGTACCTCTGACAGATCAGCTTCTGTAGGAACAACATGCTAAATTAAGAGCCGACTAAAAACGTTGAAAACCCTGTCTAAATCTGCCATATAGACCATATATGGCCATTGCCATATAAGTCCAGCGAACGAGATTCGAATGCATGGCGTATTCAAGGAACGCGCCCGAAGTCCGAAGCACCAGAAGCAATTAGGTTGTAACGAAATAAATGGCACTGAACCACTGTAAATTTAAACAGTTAATGTCTCGGCTTGTAGGCAAGTTTATTAATCGAAATAAAAACCTTCTGATTCCACACATCTTTGCCAACGTGTCACAAGCTTTTTTATCCCAGTAGCATAAAAATCAGAAGTTCTGGAATTGACGAAATCTTCGAAGGCACTTTCGGCATCCTGTTGGTATTTGAATATTTTCCCTACCAAGAAGTCGCCAAGATGCTTGAAGAAATGGTAGTCTGTTGGAGAGAGGTCGGGAGAAAACGGAGGATGTGGTAGAGTTTCAATGCTCAGCTCATTCAATTTCTGCAACGTCATTCGTGCTACATGGGGGCGAGCATTGTCGTGCAGAAGGAGAACTCGCCTTCGGCTTACCAAGGCCGGCCGGATATCCTTCAACTTTTTCATCATTTCTTCAATTTCAATGCAGTACTTCTCTGCCGTGATGGAGTCACCGGGAGGGAGGAAGCAATGGTGAATAATTCCCAGCGAACACCACCATACTGTCACCATTACTTTCTTTTGGTGCAATTCCGGCTTCGCAAAAACCTTGGGGCTCTCATCGCTGTCCACCCACTGTGCCGATCGTCGCCTGTTGTCGTACATTATCCATTTCTCGTCACAGGTTACGATGCAATCAAGGAATAGGTCCCTTTCGTTCCGTAGAAGCAGTGCGGACGAGATCTCATATCGTCGGTTTCTGTGCTCCTCAGACAGCTCGTGAGGCACCCATCTTTCCAGCTTTTTGGACTTTCCAATTTCCTTCAGATGCCGGGCAGCTGTGTTGTGAGTGACGCCAAGAACCTTCGCTATCTCCCTGGTACCTTTGTGTGGATCCTCCTCTACCACATCTCTCAGCTTGTCTTCATCAACACCACTATGCCTCCACGACCTTCATGCTCTTCCAAGCTCTCATCTCCATTCCGGAACTTCTGATACCAACGATACGCCGTCCGAATTGTGGAACATCCTTGACCGAATGCGGCGTTGATCTTCTCGTCCACCTCCTCAGCTGTAGTGCCCAGCTTGAATTCGTACAAGTAAATGCCTCGGATTACCCTTTTGTCCATCTGCAAAAAAGTCAGTAAAACTCTAAAGTTTTCCCACTTTTACATAAAAAATTTGGTACTCACCGGTAGAGCAAAGTTTGCGCTTCTAAATGATATGCCACATGTTACGGTTTGTTCTTGATCAAACGCGTAAAGACGCGCCCCCAAAAATGGAGCGAGCCAGTGCCATTTAATTCGTTACAACCTAATAGATCAATCATTTCGATCAATACCATTGAACGGCATTTAACCATTTCCTTTAATTGAAATTAATAAAAAATCAATAAATAGCAAAAGCAAAAGTTGACCAATTCTCCAGAATGTGTCATGTATACTTATTTTTCTATTTTTTTTATCCTTATAATCGAATGCTGTTCTAGATCTAGATGTGATATAGTCGGAAACGACGACGGTAAAAAAGCTTTCCATTCTATATGTTCAACTTTTCCATGGAGGAAGATTTAAACGATTTTTTTATTAAAATGACGTCATACAGTCAGTAAAAATTGAATAAAAATAAACCGAAAATTACCCGCGTGACGGTGCTCAGGCCGATGAAGTAGGAAATGATGCAGATGATGGCGACGAAGATCTCTCGACCGTATTTTCGACGTCGAATCAGCTGCGGGAACTCGTCGATGATGGCGGTGAAGAAGCCCTCCATGGTGCAGAACTGAAAGGAAGGGCATGTCATTTACAGGAGTGGTCACGTTTTAAAGATCGAGTTACACAGCGATATTATCCGTTCCAGTATGCTTTTCTGTGACCCATATATGGGCCAACAAATGTATTTTGGGATGTATCCTGGTCGGAGGAGGGGGGAAGGCAGTTCCAGAAAAGCAAGAGAAAAGAAACCGGTGACCTATACTCGGCTGAAAATTACATAGAAAGGTCCTTTCGAAGGATGACCAAGTGTTCATAGTCCTTGTGAAATAGTTACTGTTACCATCGCTGTAAAAAGCACTAAGTGAAGTGGCCCCCCTCCACTAGGATAGATCCAAACCTTCCAAACCTTGTTATAGAGTATCCACTAGGTAGGGTGGTCACTACTGGTCTATTCTTATCACATTTTCCGACAAAGTTATTCACAAATTCTAAAACAATAAAAATAAAAAATCCACCAGTTTGAAGACCTTACTTAATTAAAATTGAACTAAAATCCAATTTCAGAAAAAGATAGTTTATTATTTTCATTTAATTTGGCGACTCCTACTTTTGTCATTAATAACCTCACGAAGGATTTTTTTCGAATATTAAAGAAAACTTGGAGATTTTTTCAGCCAGAAATCTAAACAGCAAAACCAGAAAGAGCAATTAAAAAATTAGAAAAGAAATCTAAAAAATCTATGCAGCAGAGGCTCAAAACCCGAAGCGCTACCTGCGAATCGATTCCTAGAAAGAGCACCATGGAGAAGAACAGCATTGACCAGACGTTAGTGTAGGGCAGCTGTAGTATTCCAGACGGATAGGCTAAGAACAACAAGCCGGGTCCAGCTTGTGCCACCTAAACAAAACCTTGATAATAGTATAAGAAAATGTTTAAAAATAATTAATAATTAAATTAAATAAAAAATAAAAATGCGGGGCATTATTTTTTGCTATTAAATAACAACAAAAAAGTGAAGAACAAAAGGATAAAGAACGGCGTTACGCAATCCGTCATGGGATGCGCCACGCATTCTACTTCTACGGGATATCGTAGAGGCGAGTTGAATGCGTTTTTGGCCCTACAATGACTTGCAATGGCCAGCCGATGAACACATCAGCGCTGTATCCTTCCCAGACAAGTCCGGTGATAATTCACCGACCCGGGAAAGATGGAGAGGTTAGATGGCCTGGACGGGAAATCCAAACCAGGAGCCTGGTCTCGGGTGCACGCGACATCCGGCACCTCTTCCGACTGCGCTACAAGCACCCATATTTGTATATGTTCATTAATAAGAACAACATACTAATTATCCTATAGTGGCGATGTCCGTTCCTCCACGTGGTGCCACTGGAAACTGCTTGCTTTTGCAAGCCGAGCCAAACACGGACATTCGAATGCAGGCGACAGGCCCTAGTGACAGGCCGGCCTACGAACATTTTGTGTCACATCATATGGTTGATGGCGTTTCAGATTTCTCGAGATAATGCTACGGCGTCCGCGGGAGCCGACGCGCACTCGCAAAGCCCGGCGAGTGTGAAAAGTGTGCGAGGGTCCCTGATGCGAGGACGGCATCGGGGGGCAACTGAGCTAGTCCGAAAGTCCCGTAACGTAGGCAAGACCCGCGTAGCAACGTTGAATGTGGGTACGTTGACAGGCCGCTCGTGCGAGTTGGTAGAAGCACTGGAGCGAAGAAAGATAGATTTCTGTGCGGTGCAGGAGACGAGGTGGTCCTGCAGCAAGTCAAGGGACATAGGACGTGGCTTCAAGGCCGTTCTATGTGGAAGTCCCAGGACCACCAGTGGTGTCGGTGTGATCGTCTCCGAGCGTTTCCGTGACGCGATTGCAAGCGTAGAACGTTTCGATGACCGCTTGATGAAGATTGTTGTCGCCGTAGAAGAGCGACGATGCCATTTCTTTTCTGCGTATGCTCCGCAGACAGGCTGTTCCGAGCAAACCAAGGACGAGTTCTGGTCCCTGCTTGATGAGAAGACAGCGGAAGTACCGTCACAAGATATGGTTGTTGTGGCAGGTGACCTTAATGGTCACGTCGGAGCAACGAAAGACGGCTACAATTGTCATGGTGGTTTTGGATATGGGTCGCGCAACGCCGATGGTGAGCGTATACTTGAGTATGCAGACTCACATGACCTCACCATCGTGAACACCAAATTTCGAAAGCGTGACTCCCACCTCATCTCGTTTTATAGCGGGAATGCTAAAACGCAGATTGACTATGTCCTTGTTAGGCGTCGCGACCAAGGCCTTGTCACAGACGCGAAGACCGTGCCGTATGAGACGGTTGCCACGCAACACCGTCCACTGATCTGCTCGTTGAAGATCACACCTTCGAGGTGTAAACATGTTGAGCGATGTGGGTCGGCTAGAATCAAATGGTGGCGACTGAAAGAGAAGGAAGCGGCAGTTATTTCTCGCATTCGGTTGCCGACAGTGACAACTGTCGACAAAACCTGGAAGGACGCTACCGATGCGATAACTCGGGCTGCACGCCTTGAACTCGGCACAACGAAGCCTGGACGACGCTGGGTCGACAAGCAGGCATGGCTGTGGACTGATGATGTCAGAGAGAAAGTCCGAGAAAAGAAACGGCTCTATCACGTGTTTATCGGTGATAAAACAGTCCATAATTGGCGGAACTATCGAGAAGCAAAGAAAGCGGCAAAGAAGGCAGTGGCCGCTGCTAAAGCCGCATACTACGCTGATGTCAGCAAAAAATTGGAAACGCGCGATGGTGAGCGTTATATTTACCGACTCGCCAAAGCTCGCTGTCGCCAAGCAGAAGACATTGAGAAGTTCTTTGGCATTAACGACGAGAGCGGTCATCTTCTGATGGATCGTAAGAGGGCTGTGAAGCGATGGCACAACTACTTCGAGGAAATCTCGAATGTAGAATATGAACATCCTGCTGTTCCTTTTGCATCACCTGTATACGGTCCCGTTCAGAAGATCACAGTGAGCGAAACTGAAGCAGCCCTGAGGAAGATGAAGTCAGGCAAAGCCACTGGTCCCGATGACCTGCCAGCTGACCTGTGGAAGTCGAAGGGCTGGTGCCCTGCTGACTGGCTGACTGCGTTTTTCAATCAGGTTGTTGCTGAGAAGAAAGTGCCTGAGGGTTGGCAGCAAAGCACGACCATCCCGATTTGGAAGAAGAAGGGCAGTCCTGCAGACTGCGCCAGTTACCGTCCAATTCGTCTTCTTTCGCACACCATGAAAATCTTTGAGCGAATTGTCGACGGACGTATCCGGGATGTCGTACAGCTTTCCACGAATCAGTGTGGTTTCGTATCTGGCTGTGGCACCGTTGATGCCATTCACGCCGTTCGTCTTCTGCTAGAGAAGCACCGCGAGAAACAGAAACCGGTGCATTTTGCCTTCCTGGACTTGGAGAAGGCCTTCGACCGCGTTCCGCGAGATGTTATATGGTACGCGTTGCGACAACATGGTATCCCTGAAGAGCTTATTGAGTGGGTGCGCATTCTATACTCTTGCCCAAGGAGTCGAGTGCGAGCGCCAGCGGGCACCTCGATGGAGTTTCCCATCTCTGTAGGGGTGCATCAGGGATCTGCGCTATCCCCACTGCTCTTCGTGGTCGTGATGGATGCAATCTCACGAGATCTCCAAATGGCGGCACCTTGGACGCTGCTGTATGCTGACGACGTCATGCTTGCATGTGAAGACAAAACCGAACTCGAGCGACAGGCACAGGCGTGGTGCGATCGTTTGGCATTGTTCGGTCTCAAGCTAAACGTCAAAAAGACGGAATACTTGACGACGGATGTGAATGAGCACGGATCTATTAAGATCGATGGCACTGAGCTCTCACGAGTTACATCTTTCAAGTATCTTGGGTCAACAGTCACGTCCGATGGCAGCTTAAAGATGGAGGTGAATGCGCGTGTGAGTGCAGCCTGGTCCAAATGGCGCTCGCTGACTGGGGTGCTTTGCGACAGGACAATACCTGAGCACCTCAAATCGAAGGTTTATAGAACAGTAGTCCGCCCAGTAGCGACGTACGGTGCTGAGTGCTGGCCCGTGACGAAGGAAGTTGAAAGCCGCCTCAGTGTAATGGAGACGAAGATGCTACGGTGGACGGCTGGAGTTACGCGTTTGGACCGCGTTCGTAACGACACCATACGACAGAGGTTCGGTGTCGCCCCGATATCCGAGAAGTTGCGCGAAGCTCGTCTTCGATGGTACGGCCACGTCCTTCGCGCTAACGACGACACCGTGTGTAAGATTGGCCTTAATCTTGTGGTCCCTGGAAAGCGGCCCAGAGGACGCCCGAAGCAACGTTGGCTAGATACGTTGCGCTTGGACTTAGAGATGGCTGGTGTGCACCCTGATCAAGCATTTGATCGGGAGAGTTGGCGTCACCACACCAGAAGAGCGGACCCCGCCACCAAGCGGGACTGACGCTAATGAAAATGATGATGATACTAATTATCCTATAAAGGCACGCGGTGGCGCAGTCGGAGAAGGCTCGAGTTGACATGTGCACCAGGCCAAGGGGCTCGGTTCGGGCCCTGCCCAGGCCCACCGGGGCTTTCGGTTCATACGAGGCGTGTAATTTATAATAGTACCGGACTTATATGGTAAAGTAAAAGGAACACATATTTGTTCGTCGATTCGTTACATAAAGTCTTTCTAGAGACCGAATACGTATTCAAACTGCCTCCACGATATCCCGCAAAAGTAGAATGCGTGGCGCATCTCCGAAATAGATTGACTAGCACTGACCTTAAAATTTATTTTTGAATACCTCAGTTATTGTAGTTATTTTCTTTACTTTATGCTTTAAATTATAGATATGACGTCCACCTTCTTTTGGAAACTCGAGCAAATGATAAACTGTATCATTCACTCGAATTGCAAAAGAAAGTGGACGTTATATCAAGAAGATAAAGCTCGACGTTATTCAACTCCCCTTGGGATACGTCATGCATTCTACTTCTATGAGATGTCTTGGAGGAGATTTGAATAGGTATTTGGCCCATGAACGACTTTCGCTAGCCAGCCGATGAACAAGTCTGTGCTTTACCCTTCCCGAATAGGTCTGATATCAGTTCACCGACACCGGTGAGGGTAGGTGGAGGGGGATGGAAGGCTTGGCTGGCCTGGGCAGGAAATCCGAACCAGGAACCTGATATCGGGTGCACTCGACAGCCGGTACCTCCTCCTACTGCGCAACCGTGTGCCTCTACCAAATCTTTGTAGAAGAAGAACGTTACGAGTTGCTAGTGCGAACGACGTGAGGGACGCGAGTCGTGCAGCGCCCCCTCTGGCACGGTAGATTGTGTTCTGATTGGTCTGGTGCCTTACCACCTCCACATATAGTCCACATTATCTACATGTAACAAAAATATAACTTTTCAAACAGAAACATTTAAAGACTAATTTTAAATAAAATACATTTTTACAAAGAAATACGAAACAAGACATGTGAGGCTGAAAATTCCTACCTCGGCGACACTTTTCTCCTGCTGGGTGGCCATAAATCCAATGAAGGAGAATATCACGAAGCCGGCGAACACACTGGTGCCGCTGTTCACGAAGCAGACCGTCAACGCCTGTCTGAAATAGGAAAGCTTTAGAGAACATGACTACTAATAAAGGCTTCTGAATTCGCTTGCTATTAAGAGAAGAGAACATCAGAAGACGATTGGGCTGTTGAGGTGAGCGGAAGGCGGCTATTTTGTGAGAAATTGCAAGAGAGTCAAAAGCACAAATTAAAGCCGCTGAGAGAAATATGCAACGGTGAAAATCGAAGTTTTGTTTGTCTGCGCCTGATGTGCACCGTGTATTTATACGTTTTGAGTGTCTGGCGCGATCTGGTCTTTTAATGCGCTATATGTTTGCTTTTTTGCCGGGTTTTATGGCAAATTTTATCTGTTATTTTTCTCTAAAACTAGAAATTTTTAATATTGTTACACTCATTCAGGCAGTTGCACCAACATTTCCTTAAGTAACAAATTATTCTAACCATAACCACCTTATTCAGCCTGTAGTTGAGCCTGTCTGAAGGTCATTTTGATTCAGAAAAGTTTGCTTTGATTTCAAATTTCTTAAAGCTAGCTTAGAACAGTGTCTAATTTCCTTTGAAAAATATCCCATTTAGTTTGAAAGGTGTCCATTTTCATTTGAAAAGTGTCCAATTTCACGTGAAAGTGGTATAAATTCTCGAGAATGGCTAATGGAGCACATACCGTATTAAATTAAGGAACTGGAAAAATTATATGCCGTTAGAGGCTTAAAAAATGTCAAAAAATGAGGTAGTTTGCAATGGATGCGCCATGCCTTCTACTTGCATGTGAGTAGGAAGAAGGTGTGTGTATAAGAACCTCTGGAACCTGCTCTATGTAGAGCAACATCTGGAGGTTTTCATTGCTTTGAACAAGATCGCTATAGCGAAATCGGAGGTGGTGCCGGCTGTCGCCTGCACCCAAAACCACGTTACTGGCTCGGATTTCCCGCCCAAGCCAATCAGGCCTTCCATCCTCCGGGGTCAGCGAATTGGTACCAGACTTTGAAAACGATAGAGCGCTGACTTGTTCATCGGCTGACCGCACTGCATGTCATTGTATGGTCAAATACGCATTCATATTGCCTCCGCGACATCCCGTAGAGGTGGAATGCGTGGCGCATCCCAAAAAGATTGGGTGGCGCTGTCCTTTATCCTTTATCCTTTACGTGCAAGATCGAGCCGATACCCCAGAAGAAAGGCCTAGACATTATTGTGACGTCACTGCTGTGTTGTTATTGTTGCTATCTCGTTTCCCTTGTCTTAACCCAAGTCGTTAATGTGGCCTACATAAGCAGATGAAAACGAGTCAGCCAATCAGAACAGTAGCCGCTTAACCCTTTTAATGGAATATCCGTTCGCCGTAACCAGTGGGTTTCTGATATGTTTCGGCTTTCCTATGTAGGCCAAATTCTGTCGTTTGACATTCATTTTTGCTATCTTTTCCACTCCGAAGCACCAAAAATTGCAGAAGCTCAAATGCATGGCGCACTCTATAGGAACTATGCAGAAGAGCGACGAGGGTCCGAAGGAAAGAAAGCTCACTTGTAGACGTTGTTGTGGAACTTATTGTAGCTGCCCAGCGCGACGAGGGCGCCTAGGCCGAGACCATAGGAGAAGAACACCTGTGTGACGGCGTCTACCCAGACCTTAATGAGGAACATCATCGTCAACTCGTTGAGGACGCTTTCGTCGACGTCAGAATCGTACCTTCGACTCCAGAAGTTTCGAGAAATCCGGCTTCAAATAGAATTCCAACCCGAGCGATGCTCCAGGTAACGTTAGGCCGCGAACCAGTAAGAAGAACAGCATGATGTACGGGAACGAGGCGGTCAGATAGACGACCTGCACAGGGTAGTTATAGTTCCAGATAGGTACTGCTGGAGAATTCTCCCTGGGCGTGGTCAAAGACGGAGGCCTGCCATTCACAATCGCAGTCACTAATTTCGGGGTGATTGGCTGATTCACCGCTTGTACACGCCTCGCGAATGTACCGGGTAAGTATACCCCTGCTATAGGTAACCCTAACTTACCTTGCCAGTCCACTTGACTCCTTTGAATATGCATAAGTAACAAATAACCCAGGCGATAAACAGGTACAGTGCGAGATCATAGCGAAGACCACCCGGTTGATTGATACCCTCAGAGATGCCGAGCACTTTGTAGCTGAAATAAACAAAAATCGTTAAAAGATTGTTTAAAAACGCAGGTTTCTCCACTGGGGTGCTTGTCGTTAATATGGGCAGCATGTGGAGACTGGACCAATCAGTTCGCACCGAATGGGAATTTCACTCAGAGTAACTGAATGATTCACCTGTCACCTGTATCACCTGTCGTCCCGTTGATCATCGACTTGCTCGAGCGGGCGCCAGCAGCGTCTCCATTCGTCTCTGTCGCGTGCCAGAGTGGTCCAATGGATCCTCCTCGCTCGAGGGACACGAAGAGCGTCATATCGGTCGTTCAGGGCTTTCACGAAGAAGTCCGACCAACGCGTTGGTGGGCGTCCTGGTGTTCTTTTGACATCCCGCGGAATCCAGTCTGTGACGGCTCTCGTCCAGCGGGTGTCTGCGAATCGCATTACGTGGCCGGCCCACCTAATTTTCGACGACTTGGCCCATGCGACAGCGTCTCTGATCTTCGAACGTCGGCGAAGCTCGGAACTCCGGAGGCCTTCTCTCACTTGCGTGAGTCGTGTCACTCCGAGCATCGTCCTCTCGATTCCACGCTGCGCGACGCTGATCGCGTGTTCATCCTGCTTTCGTATAGCCCAGGTCTCTGAGGCGTATGTTAGGGCAGGAAGAACAGTGGAGTCGAATAGGTGGGCACGGAGTCGGACGTTCTTCGTTTTCTTCACGACTTCTTCGACGCTCTTGAAAGCTCCCCAAGCCGCTCGTTTCCTCCTGCTCAGCTCTGGTGCTAGGTCGTTGGCCATGTTGACTTCGCGACCCAGATACACATAGCTGGAGCATTCGGAGATGTTCGTTCCGTTGAGCGAGAATGGGGCATCAGAAACCCATCCGTTCTTCATGAACATCGTCTTCGTAAGATTCAGCTGCAGTCCAACGCTTCCACATACACGATCGAAGTCGGCCAGCATTCGCTCCGCCTGAGTGATGCTCGGTGTTATGAGCACGATGTCGTCAGCGAAGCGAAGATGGTGCAGTAGCCGGCCGTCGACCTTCACTCCCATGTCATCCCATTCTAGTTCGCGCATGACGTTTTCGAGGGTGGCGCTGAAGAGCTTCGGGGATATGGTATCCCCTTGTCGAACCCCTCTCTTCACGTCAATGACGACGTCGTTGTAGAATGGTGAGATCTTGGTCGTGAATCCACTGTACAGCTCTCGAAGGACTCTGATGTACTGAGTAGGAACGCCCAGGGTGAGCAGGGCTTCCATGACCGCTTCAGTCTCGACGGAGTCGAATGCCTTCTTCAGGTCAATGAACGTAAGGCAAAGCGGCAGCTTGTACTCTCGCGACACTTCGATGAGCTTCGTAATGGTGTGTATGTGGTCGATCGTGCTGAATCCTCTCCGAAATCCTGCTTGTTCGCATGGCTGTCCTTCGTCCAGCGTTCTACTAATCCTATTCAGGATGACTCGAGTGAACAGCTTGTAGACTACGGACAGCAGGCAGATCGGGCGATAGTTGCCAATGTCGTGCACGTCTCCCTTCTTGTACAGCAAGACGGTCCTGCTGGTCTTCCACTGGGATGGAACCTTGCATTCGGACAGGTAGCGTGTGAAGAGCCGCGCCAAGGTGTTGATGAGCGCTGGCGGGAGGTTCTTCAGGTGTTCAGCTCTGATCCTGTCAGGACCGGGTGCTGTACGTTTCTTCACCGACGAGATGGCGTGTCGGATCTCGGAAGGGAGAACAGAGGGGATGACGTATCCATCCTGCGGAAGATGGCGTAGGGGCAGGTGGACGTGGCTATCGAAGAGATCGGAGTAGAAGTCGTGGATGACTTTCTCCATGGTCCTTCTGGAAGAGGTGACGGTTCCGTCAGGACGTCGGAGAGCGGTCATCTTGGTCTTGAAGTTGGCGAAGTTCCGGCGGGCATTGCGGATGCTCAGCCCTGCCTCTGCTGCTTCAGCCAACACTTCCGCCCTTCTCTCCTTCAGATCTTCCTTTATCGCCGCTCTGCATAGCTTTGCAAGCTCGGACGTCAGTTGATAGTTGCCTGACGCTCGTGCTGCTCCACGTTGGCGTATCAGCTCGAGAGTTTCCGGAGACAGGCGTCTCTTGGTGGTCTTCAAGCTCTCGGCTCCCTTAGCACTATCGTGGAGATGGTGCACGAAGCGATCGTATTCCTCGTCGACGTTGTCCATGACGGCATCTTCCCAAAGGCCGACAAGAGAGGTGTAGAGATCCCAGTTGATGGTCGTTCTGGGATTCCTCTTCTTGAACTTCGCGGCCTTCTCTCCTTGACGCGAAAAGCGGAACCTCGCGCGAAGGAGGCGGTGGTCCGATCCCGTGTAGAACTTGGGGACAACGGAGACATCGGTCAGGCAATACTTGCGATTGAAGATGATGTGGTCGATCTCGTTGTGGAACTGGCCACCGGGGGATTCCCAGGTCCATCGTAGGGAGGGAGGCTTCTGGAACTGCGAGTTTCCATGGATGGTCTTGGTCGACATGATAAACTCAGACAGCCTTTCACCTTGCTCGTTCCACTCCAAACCGTGGGTTCCGATGTGAAGTTCTTCCAGCGACCTTCGTGGCCCGATCTTGGCATTGAAGTCGCCGACGATCACCTTGTAGAAGGTGTGATCTTCCTTATAGAACTTCTCCAGCTCCACGTAGAAGGCCTCGACGTCTTCGTCGTCGTAGTCGGATGTTGGGGCATACGCGACGAACACAGTCAAGGCTGGCACGGAGCCACATCGCTTCAGTCGCAGACGTCCGATTCGGCTTGTCAGAGACTCGTACGAATCGATGTTCATGGCCAAGTGCGTGTTGACGAGGACACCAACGCCGCCTACTCCCCTGCTGTCGCATGTTCCGAGGAACAGTTCTTCTCCGGAGTCGTAGGCGGCGTGTAGGGGGTGGTGTCTTCTCGTCTCGGTCAGTCCGATGACGTCGTACTTGATCTTCCTGGCTTGCATCATCAGGTCCTCGACGGATGCTTCCGACGCAAGCGTGCGGGCGTTGTAAGTACAGATCGTCATCCTAGTCCTTCTCAGTTTGCGCAGCCTGGTTAGGCCCTGAGATTTTAGCAGCCTCTCCGTACTCGTCCTTCCCATCGCTGCAGAAATGGGGGCTCTTTCGGGGTCAGGGGAATGAGGCCCTTTAGTGCTGCTGTGTTTGACTGGAATACAACACGGGTAGCTAGTCAGGCTCTGTCGTGCGGGCGGGGTACTCCGGGCAGCCAGCCAGACTGCCCGAAGGGACGGGGCGAGACTTAAGGCGGCCTCGAATCGCCTTACATGTACTCCCAGTCTACCGAGTGCAAGCTTTTGGCCGAGCCGACACAGTTACAATCCGCACAGTCACGGACACATCCACGCACACTGTGCACGAACATGCCGCTCCCACGCACAAGGAACGCATCGACCCGACACAGCAGGAGCAAGGAGTCCATCCCCTGCATCCCACCTGCGTCTCTGGGCAGTACACGGTCGCATTTGGTTCGCGTTTAATTCCCCTATCCACCACCCGGGGACGCGCCACGTGGCCCTGCGACAAGCGGCCCGAGATCCCTCTTAACAAGAGAGCCCGAAGGCTCTCTATCGAGGGAGATCCGTGGAATCGAGGGAGATCCGTGGTATCGAGGGAGATCCGTGGCGTTCGGTCAGCGTTCTGATTGGTTAACGCTGAGCCGGTGCGGCCCGCCTTCTCAATGCTGCCCACATTAGCGTCTAGCGCAAAAAGGTCTGGGATCCGCCACTTACTTCCAGAACTCCTTCACTGGCGACTGTACGCTGAGATCCCTAGCGGTGCAGACGGTGAAGTTCGCCTTCGGGCCGATGAAGAACTGCTTCTTGTACTCGAGCAGATGATCGGCGGTGAGCACCTGAACAAGGGCAGTACTATGAAAAGGCCGACACGAAAAACACATTAGAATTCCTCGGTACATGTCGGTAATGTGGCCTACATGGGTAGATGTAAACACATCAGACTAATCAGTCAGCGAACGAGGCAAGGCGCGCTACACAGAAGGGCTGAGTGAGATAGTTGTTCTGATGGCTCCCTCCATGTAGGTCACATTACCTACTTGTAGCAGAAATTATTTCCCCATGAGGCAGAGATTTACCGGCTCCTCAGGTCTGATAAAGCACCAGCGTTTTGAAAACGACGCTATCGAGAAGCGGAAGAGTTGATTATGCCTCTTTGAAGTTTTTAGGAACGAAAACGCAAAGGACGAGTTGTCGCAAATTAGGTGGGCCGGTTCACAGTGCGCTCTACTGGCATCGTTGGAATTCCGTAAGACGTTAGAAGGATAGCAGAGCAGTATCGCGTCGGTGTTACTTCTTCCTCAACTAATACCGATGAACGCGAAGTATACCACTTTCTATAGGCTGGGTCATTTTGGCACGAGCAGGAGCCATTACTTGGTCAACAAGACCACGGATGACATATAGCAGCTGATCCAGTGAATCACTAACATTGTGTATTCAAGACGGTGCAAATCTACCGTCGTTTTCACGCTGCCTCGACAGAGGATTGTAGAAATGGATCTATCCTAGTCGGAAGGAGCAACCCTTCCATCATGACCTCCACTGTAGTTCTAAGTTCTAAGGTAAAATCGAAGGGAATGAATAAACAAAAAATCTGTTGCTATCGATTGGGATAGACCTCGTAGAACTTCATGGACGCATCGATTCATCAGACCAATCAGACACCTCGGTTCTGAATGGCACGCCTATTTCCCTGATTGGTCAACTGTGTTCCCGCCTTGCATGTAGGCCATATTAGCGACATGTACCAAGAGCCCTTTTGGAGCTACTCTGAAGGAAATAGTTTAACATTAGAGGCTTTAAAAAACCGCCGCGGAGGCTTTCTCCCAGAAGCCTCTCTGGATGGGCCAGATACCTTGAGGGCACTAAAACGAGTCCAGCACTTAAATTTACCGCAAAAAAACCTTTGAGACCAATTGGAAGAGTTTTTGGAAGCATAAAAGCCTCCTGAGGGACATGTCGCAAATGTGGCCTACATGGAGGGGCAAGAAGTGCCAACCAGGAAACCTACCGTTCATGCGCCTTTAGCATGACATGCCACTTCGGTGCACTCTGATTGGTCAGATGTGTTTCCTCCCCCCCCCCCCATCTAGACCACATTAATGACTTGCACCAAGGTCCTATTAGAACGATTCTGAAGGAAATGGTAATGGAGTATCCAAAAACGGTTGTGTGGGTTTTTCCCTGAAGTCCTTCTGAGTTGGCCAGTCATTAGCCAGTTTGAGGGCACTGGAACGAGTCGAGCGGTTGAATTATGAGCAAGGGAGCCGGGAGGCTTCTAAAACCACTAAGACCAAGAATCTTCAAGTTCCTAGAATCCCAATAACCTCTTAGTCAAGGTACAAGTCGCTAATGTGGCCTACATAGACGAGCGAGAACACGCCATCCAGATGCCTACTCTAATGCCCTTCAGTGCAGCGCTCCAGTTCTATGAACTCTGATTGGTCAAATTTGTGTTACCGCATCCCATGTAGGCACATTAATGACTTGTTTTCCTCCTAGAAGACAACTTCCTTCTCATACTCTAGACAACTGTCTCTCTTAAAAGTCCAAGAAGTGGACTGCAGTGGACTGGACAGGAGTGTTTCCGCATTCCATGTAGGCCACATTAACGACTTGTTTTCACCTTAGTATGATAACTTCCTTCTCATACTCTAAACACCTCTGTCTTAAAAGTCCAAGAACCACAAGTGCTCGTCAAATATTGGCGAGGACAATTCTAGGCCTTGTCAGAAGGAGTACAGCAGAGGTGTCAATGGTGACAACTGTCGCAAGGGGACCGTAGACGATTGAGACCAGTTGTGACACCAGCTGATCGAACTTCCTCATCATTTTCTCTACGGAACGTCATTTTTATCCGAGCGCTGTGTTGACGACGTCTGGTGGGAAAAGGCTAGGGAAAAGTCACACAGTGACCTTCAGAAGGACGTTCCAGAACCTTTAGATACGTGAGTAGGACCGGACATGGTACAATGGACCAGTACGGCAATACAATATTCTCAGCTCCAGACGCCTCCTTAGAAGAATTATAGAATTCTCGTCCAGTGGTAGAGTAGTCGAAGGCTTGGTCCACCCAAATTGAACCGAAGAATCTTCCCACCTTCACGTTGAAGAAGTCGGCGATTGTCCGATTACTGTCGCAGGGCAGCTTCTCGTACTCGGACCGGCATAGAGCTGTGTTCCACCTGAAGACATTAGTGAGACCAGCGTCAATACGATGAACTACCACAACTACAGTAATCCAGTAGAAGTACCGTACTCATTATTGCAGCTCCTCCACGGCACGTTCACATCGAGCCGAACGGAGTTCCACAGATAGCACAGCGCCCAGCTGAGGACGACGATGTAGTAGATGTTCAGCCAGAAGGCCATCACCGCGGCTGCGATGCCTACGCCTTAACAGAGAGCTATGAGGTCTAGGATAATGGGCATAGTTTGCGCCATGTCGTCAACTTTTTGTGCTGCAGCATGGGCAGTTTGCAAGGCATTCGGTACGAAACATGCAGGATCCACCACGAGGCAGTGTCAGGAGTCTGTGGTCTTTCTCTATTACACAGCTTGGGAGTCGACCAGACAATAAGGAAAGAAATCGTCAACATTGATGTGGAATTGAACCACCTTCACTGTAGATTACTTGAAGAAAACCAAAGCCTTTAAAGTCACAGCCCGATCCGAAAAGACTTCGAAATCGTTCAAATGGTTCAAATGCACGGCGCGAACCGAGCCCAAGAATCGGTAGGCTCAATCATTCGCCTACAGGGTGCGCGGTCCTCCTGGATATGCCCAGAACTCCACTTGAACAGTCAAGCGATTCAAAGAAAAGCCGAGCAGTTCATTTTGAAAAACGTCGCGATGGGTGGAGCGATTTTCGGTGAATGCGCCGCGCATTTAACTTCTGGAGGCAGTTCGCCCTCGCTTTGAGAGGCGACCTCTAGTCGTTCCGTGGAGAATCAAGCTGCAAGTAAACACGGAGTGTCAGTTTGCGCCACGTCTTCGACTTCTACGAGCATGAGTGTAGACATTTTGAAAGGCTAACTGAGGTATAATATTCAGGCCAGTTGTTTAGGAGTCCACCTCTCAAACAACTCACTAACCCCCGAGGCAGCTCAGATGGCCACGGATACCGATAACGCCTTTCTCCACTTCGCTTTGTCTAGTCCATTTTCATCGATAAGACACCGATTTCAGGCTGTTTATGGCTAAAGAAAACCCGGCACCAGTCGGTAATGTGGCCTATACGGGTACCAAAGAACACGACAGTCGACGCGACAATCAATTAGAGCGCCGAGGGAACAAGCACCAGCCAATCAGGGCATCGCGCATGGACGTTCCGTCCGCATCGCGCTCGACGCAACCTAATTGGCTTATTGCGCCCCTACGTAGACCGCATTTACATCTACAACGACTTGACAGCAGTCGCTATCCGAACTCACCAAATATTCTAGGAAGGGCTAGCACTATGTCGGCCCAGCAACCGGTTCGATTGTTGGCTATGAGTTCGCCCAAAAATCAATAATATATTCAATACCAAAGTGAGCATATGTAGGCCACATTCACGACTAGTCCCCTACCCAACAACATTCAAATGCATGGCGCGAACTAAGACTATTAATTAGTAAGCGCAATTAAAAGGCAGTAGGATGCGCGGCGTAGTGGATGCGCCAGGAACTCTACCGTTCCTTTTACTAGTCGCAGCGTAGTTTTGAAGCGAACTAAGCCATTTTGAACGATGATCCGGTGCCTAAGGCCATCGCTAGAGGAATCGTCGTAAATTACATTTTCATAGACATCCTATCTACTGTTTTGAACGTCATCAACTAGTTCTCATAAGTCAAGTCGGATCTTTCAGAGAGCGAAGGCGTCACCTCTGAAGGCTCCCACTCCTTTGACGTCCACTTTGATGGCTCCGGTCTAATAGTGCTGAGTGGGCCAGCACACGTTTCTTCTGGTTATCAGGCCTCCCAATCTCACCGATGACACTTTTTATGGGCCATCGTCGTCGTGCCGACGGTGACGCTCATTTCCTTCGTTCGTTCCACGTTCTTCAGGGCTATAAATTGGGCGGGCGGATGTCTTCAGCGTGAAGGAGCTTGTGGGTGGGTTTCGCCTTGTCGATTCATACCGCAGAGAATGTTCATCTACAATGGCAGCTACATAGTGCTCCAGTAAAAGGAAAAGTGGTCACGAATGTCGGTACTAGTCGTTAATGTGGCCTACATTGGGAGATGAGCGAGGAAGAGAACCAAACCAAAGATGCCGCATCGACTCGGGATGTCATCCAGAAGAGCGTGTAAGGTCAGTGTCCTGATTGATTGGCTGGCGTGAGCCGGTGCGCTGATTGGCCGCGATGGACTGGCAGGTCCTGACCTCATCATGTAGGCCACACCAGCGACTATACCTGAACGCCTTCTAAGCTGCATTCGTTATCTAGGCCATAGCTTCAATGGCATGCGAATGTATTGCCCATTCCAGCGTGCGTTAGAGCACTGAAGATTTTTCTGCTCGGCTGGCAAAAGAGTGACTTAACCACAAATATTCCAAAGAGGGTGGTTCCCTAATATGCAGCGGAATCGCACATCTCTTTCTAGAAGTTTTCCTTCAGAGAAGAAAAGTCAATTCCCAACGTATATAATGAGAATCGTCGACAAAAAGCAGGAAAACATCACAGAGCAACTGTTCAGTCCTCGACAAAACACCATTCAACAAGACTGATTAGCCTTCCAACTTTTCAAGTCAGACGCACTGGTAATCACTTAGGCAAGTGCAGCTACTGTAAAGGCAGGTGAAGTGTACGGTAGCGAGCCTGACCTTTGAATATCGGACAAATCTTGAACATTCCGAGACCGCCGACGGACAACAGTTGACCCCATGACGTCTCGAGAATGAACAACGGTGCACCGCAGAACACCAGTGAGATCACGTACGGAATGAGGAACGCACCTGAAAGAATGAAAAATCGATTTTGAAAGAAAGAAAAAACGCTTAAATGGTATGAAATAATTCAAGTCAGTTTGTTTAAGCCTCAAAAGGATGGCTGGGATTGACAGCTGTTGTAGTTTACATTCAGAACCCTAGAGCCGGTGGGACTCAAACTTGCATCTCCTGCTGACCGAGCGCGAACGCTCTATGCCGTTGAGCTATCGGCGAGGTTTCAGAATTTTGATCGCAACAGAACATCGTTAAAACAGCTTGTAATAAGCACTTAAAAATGATTTCCGCAGAGTTTGTGACAGGTATGTAGCGAGACTGGTGCTTTAAAATATTTTCATCTTTTTTTTTAATTGCTAAGCTATCGGACTAGAAAAAAAGACTGCAACGTTAATTTTGAGAGCGTCATTTGGTGACACTTTTCAATTTTAAATTTTGAAAGAGAGCGAAATTCCCATTTGACTGTTAGCCTCTTACTTGAACATGGATCTGAGGAAGAAGTTCATTAGAAACCGCTAATCTCCGACAAAATCTGCAACTTCAGCTCAGGCTAACCCAGCTTTCCACGCCCACAAAAGTACGGAAAACGGTACTAATTGGCTTTAAAGGAAGTTCTGTCAGTTTTCGTTTCTTAACTACCATTTTTCAACCGAACATTTTTTTTATTTTGGAACCGGACAACTTTGGAAAGAAAACGGACAAAAAGCCAAGCCAGACGTGATTGAAGCTGAAATAGATATCGTCTAACCTAGTTAGAATTTTCCCTTTTTGGGTAAACTTTTACTAAAAATTTACTTTTGAAAAGTGCCATAAGAAGAATGAGCACATTTTTGAATAAACAAAAATTTCTATTATTTGACCCCAATCAATATTTTTTTAGTTTATTATAAAATTCTGGAGGTCAACGATTGTGTCGATGTGTTATAGGAAGAAACTCCGTCGCGCATTTGTTCTATACAATAGATTGCCTATCGGAACGATAGTTATTTTTTATTAATAATTAATTTATTTATTTATTCTGTGCATGGGTAACCATGCAAAAGTAAAACGACGCAAGAAAACAAAAGTTAAAATCATTGTAAGCAGAAGAAAATCAAAAGAAGCAACAAGAATCAACTTCGTAAAATGATTGGGTAAGTTTGGGTAAGTTCTTCAAATGCGTATAAATACCGAAACATCAAAAGCGATCACAATAGAGGATGTACACCATCACTATTCAGCGCATAACTACAAGTAAACAGCCTTTACACTATCAATCAAACCAACATTGCAATGTTCTCGACGAGTGCACGTCGCAATCTTTTCACATGAACAACTCTTTGTGTTGGGGAGTACTTTCCACACCCCAGGGATGCGGGACCGTGCAGCGGTGGTGCGGGAACGCGTCATCATTCTCCTACCGTAATCGCGGGAGCCAATCCTATGCCCTGCCTGTGCGGCTGAGCACCGGTCCCTGATTGGCTACCGCCCGCGGTTACGGTAGGAGTAACGGCGTGTTCCCACACCCTTGTGGTGCGTAATCGCGACATGTGCCGAAAATCGTATGCATCCAGAGATGTCAGGTATCACCGCGTCAGCATCTAAAAATAAGAGAGGAAACGCCTGGAAGTCGAAAACTTTTACCCGGAGACAAAATGCCTGATTCAAGAAGAAAGGGACGCCTCATAGCATCTAGATGACGTCAGAAATGAGCTACGATCACAGAACCTTAACCAAGAGGTTTGAAAAACCGGTGAGCTGCTTGGCATAATGTCTGAGGTTCGTAGAGATTCCAGAATTTCAAGGTAGTGCTGAACTTTAAGGCCTGATAGGCACCGGACCAGTCCCCAATCTTGCAAAGAAGCTTTAATAAGGCTTCAAATTTTGGTTATTTAGGGCAAAAACAGATATCAATACTAGTCGTTAATGTGGTCTACATATGGTGCCGGCCAATCACAAACAATTGATCTCGTTTCGATCATGTAGACGAAGCGTAATCTTGACTAGCTTGGATACATTTAGTACACGTATCCAAGCTAGTCAAGACACCCTTGTAGAGTTTTGAAGACACTACGGGCGTCCAATAGGCACCATAGGCCCTTAGTTCTCTCATAAGAGATCTATGCGACTTAAACCTAGCAATTCCTCCGTCTTCGCTCTTATACGTCTCCAGAAGTGCCATAGGTTCAGCTGGAGTGGTCGAGCAGCCCTAGTACTCCGCCAGCTGATCGCTGTTCGTGTCCGCTCTACGTCAGGCGGCTTTTTTTGCGTAACATTGTGACATCCGACACCCTTGTAAGCTGTTTGCGACCTCAACTCAGCTGTCCGCTGTTTTTCTGCGCTCGTTTTCAGACCTTCCAGAAGCGCGTTACACACTCCTTGTCTTTCGGAAGGACGGTTGAAGATATAATGGTTGTGATCTACGTCCGAATGGGATGCGCCATGCATTCCACACCTAGAGAAGCACTAATTGACACTCTGTCCTATGGTTTCAGGCGTCCACAGGAGCCCTTCGGGAGGGCTATACAGTCCACTAGACTATGAGTCGTAGAGTCTTCGTGGCTCCACGGCTCGGCCAACGTCGTCTAGCAGCACCAGCCGCGCACATCAGCCGTCGTCAATCAATCAGTCAATCATCAATCGATCGCACTGATCAATTTGCACGTCCGACTCAATCAATCAGATCAGCCACGCAATTAATCGGGGATCGTCATGCGCCGGCCGGTCACGGGACTTTCTCGCTCGCTTTCTCTGAAGCAGCCATCCATCCATCCATCCACGACGACCCGTTACAACGTCGCCAGCGCCAACCCTCTCCGTGGCCGGCAGCCCTTACACTCGCGGCGAAACAGCCGTCCGTCCGTCGGTAGGTCGACGGAGCGGGCGTCGTCGGCGGCGACGACGACTATGGTTTTTCGGCTGATTGTTGCCGATGCCGACAAGCGGCAGCCGGCCAGCCCAACCCAGCAGAGCCGTGTCGACACCGACAGATGGGTGAGAACAGCAGCAAACAGTGGTAAAAAGGACCGCGAACAGGTGGTGGTCGGGATCCTTTGCCAGGTGCTCTCGAGTAGAGTCTTCAGGATTCTCTTCCGCATAAGAAGAATGGAATCAATGGGGAGAGAACACGTCATCTGGTGCTTTAAATAGCCTACTGTACAAGAAAAGATCGGCTTCTCACAAAAATATAAACACACAAACAATCCTGACACTTATTTTGACCGTCGGAATAAAAAAGCTTCAAAAACTAAAACGTCGATGATAGGTTGTGATCTACGTTCATGGGATGCGCCATGCATTCTACGCCCCTACAATAATGTAAGGGTGGCTCGAAGATGTGAAAGGACTGCAAGTAGACTCTATATCCACACCCAAAACGTTACTCTCACTGTAAAGGGAGGAAAGACCTCATTGCGGGATGCGCCACGCATTCTACGTCCAGTGAACACTGCGAAGCAATTTGAGAGCCTATACAATGACTTGAGGTGGATAATGAACAAATCAGTGCTCAGTCTCTTATAGGTAAGTCAGTCTGGTACAAGTTCACCCATCCGAGATGGATGGAAGGCTTAGCGTAGGAGGAGAAACCGAACCAGGAACAACGATTCGGCGTGCACGAGACAGCCAGCTCCTCTCCCAACTGCGCTCTCTGCGCCGAAAGTTGTGGTCATTAAATGATCTATATCTGCAACCGTTATGGCAATGCTTCGTCGATATCTTGAATGCTACAGAACGACCACTATTTTCGCGCTAGCTCAACGTTCCAATGGCACGGTACAACTATGAGGTCAAATTAATGGCCAACTTTATTGCAGGCGTCAATCTTTTAGGCTGACTGAATTAATTCGACAGATTACTACGTTCTATTTAATGAAAGGAGGGCGCGTGTAGCGCAGTCGGAAGAGGCGCCAGCTGTGGCGTTCACCCGATACCAGGTTCCTGGTTCGGATTTCCCGCCCAGGCCAACCAAGCCTTCCATCCCTCCGGGTCAGTGAATTGGCACCTGGCTTGTCTAGAAAGGATAGAGCGCTGATTTGTTCATCGGCTGGTCACCGCAAGTCATTGTATGGCCAAATACGCATTCAAATCGCCTCCACGATATCCCGTAGAAGTAGAATGCGTGGCGCTTCCCAAGAGGAATTGAGTAACGCCGTCCTTTATCCTTTATTTGATGAAAGACAATTTAGTTGAGTAAAAATTCATCATACAGCCAAGAATGCGCCACGCACACTAATAGTTCGAAGACACTTGGAATGCCTATCCATGCTAGTTGGAGACTTAAAAATAGTAGCCAATGAGTTTGAAAGGTCTTGCTTTACCATTATCGGGGAAGTCTAGCTATAGTTTATAGTCTCAGCAATAAAAGGATAAAGGATAAAGGACGGCGTCATTCAATCCTCATTGGGATGCGCCACGCATTCTACTTCTACGGGATGTCGTGGAGGCGTGTTGAATGCGTATTTGGCCATACAATGACTTGCGGTGGCCAGCCGATGAACAAGTCAGTGCTTTATCTTTCCCAGACAAGTCTGGTACCAATTCACCGACCTCGGAGGGATGGAAGGCTTGGTTGGCCTGGGCGGGAAATCTGAACCAGGAACCTGGTATCGGGTGCAGGCCCTCTCAGCAATACACACTGTAAAATTTCAATGGGAAATAGACGAGTACGTTTTCCACCCTAGGTAACCATGCCCCCGTAGTCTGTATAAGATCATGTATTTTTAAACGTTCAGATCTTTTTGGCAGCTTTGTCGTCTTGTCGTCTCACACAGGAGAGCTACTCGTCTTGTTGAAGTGTTCTATTAGGGGGGGGGGGGCAAAAGTAATGAGACATCCCATGCCGTGTCCATATAACTTGTGGCTAGATTCTGAATTCGTACTTGTCGTACTTGTATGTTTGTATGCTACTTACTGAAGCCCATCTGAGAAGTCACCACTTCCGCCCTTTCCAGAAGCATGCCAAAAACCCCAGCCTGTCTCATGCCGAAACCCCAATCTGACAAGTCGACCTATGTCGCGCAAATCTCGTCCAATTTTCAACCCCGGGCAGCCTGGGTTCAATAGTCACGCAAGATGAGAAGCACGTCTTCTACCGTAACCCTGCCAAGCAGCCAGTCTGGTTGAGGCTTGGTAACCTGTTACCGACCTTCGTTCGGCGTTCATGGCGAGAAGCACCTTCAGAGCTTTTGGGTCTGCGCCCATGGACCGCTATAATTGAAGCTGTTTGTATGCTATAGAACGAAATAGAAGAGACGGACTTGCGACTCGCTCTTATTCATTCGCAGCGCTTCAAGAAGGTTCTCCTCTTCGACAACGCCGCACCCCATCGGGAACAAGTAAGCACGGATAAGCTTGGCCAGCTGGGCTACGTTCACATGCCTCACCCACCGTGTTCGCTGGACATCTCTCCATGCGACTACCACTACTACTTGAGCCTACAGGACTTCCTAGTCGGAAGGGACGCAAGAACCCAAGCAGTCCTTGACAACCATGTCGAGCAGTTGATCAACACCAGGCTCAAGCAGTTCTGGAAGGATGGGATCAGGAAGTTGGCTGAGCGATGGCAGCGAGCTCATTGCCCTTAATGGCAAATACATTCCTCAGCATCGTTGAGTTATAATTGAGTTACAAAGAGATAAAGATTTTTTTCATTTTGTCTCATTACTTTTGGCCCCCCCCCCTAATATAATTTCACACCTTTATGCCAAATCCTTCAAGCGGCAACCGAAGTGTCAGAACCACTCCTTGTTCATCTGAACTCTACAGCTTTCTAGAGCTACTACCACTATTACGATTTTAAATTGGGACGTTCTGCGGCAGAGACATCCCGTAGCCTTAGCAGCGCTTTTGGGACGGACTGTCCTTGCGAACGAACGGTGAGGTTCTGCTTCGAAAAATCCGCTTCTGGCGATTCCGATCTCGAAGAAAAACCGGGTCGCGGATGCAGGTCGTCGCTTGACGAAGAAGTTTTGAGGAGAGCTGTCGAAGCAAATCCGGAGACGAATACACGTACGTCAGCAGAGGACCTCGGCGTACATTCAGGTACGGTAGAAAGACATTTGGCGAGAATCGGCAAGGTGAAGAAGACGTCGAAGTGGGCGCCTCAGGAGCTGACCGTTGAGCACGTTTCGACACTCGCTCCAACCTGCTACTTCACTTTAAAAATGACCCTTTTGTAAGCCGTGTTATAACTATAGATGAAAAATAGGTCCTTTACGACGAAAGAAAGCGGAATTTGTCTGGGTAGATAAGGATGCTCCTTCAGCATCCCTTCCTAAACCCGACCTTCACCATAAAAAGGTATGCTCACCTTGTGGTGGCGTTGTAAAGGTGTAATCCACTACACCTTTACAACTTTCTGAAACCTGGTCAGGCAGCCACACCAGAGTGTTACTGCTGAGATTTAGGCCAAATGTATGGGAAGTTGCAAAAACTGTGGCCGGCAATGGTGAATAGAGGAAGGCCGCTCCCGTTGCAGGGCAACGCAAGGCCACACACCTCACAAATCACTCGACGAAAATTGATCCATTTAGGCGCCGAAGTTCTGCCCCATCTACCGTATTCTCCTCACCTTATTCTTCACCAACTATCACTTTTTCGGAGCTAAGGCTTCTCACTTGCGTCAGAAACACTTCACTAATTTGGCCGATGTTGAATGTCTCCTTCTTGATTTCGTTGATTCCTGTGATCTCAATTTTTATTGTAAAGGATTTGATTTAATACATTTCGTTGGCAAAAATGTATAGATTCTGATGGTTGTTAAATTGATTAATAAAGTTGTGGAGTTTATGCTGAGTTATAGCAGTTCGAAGTAAGCGGTGTGTTTCGGCGATTAATTTTGCGACAGCCTAATACATGGCAGCGCAAAACTCTGCATTTCTGTTCGGTTGTCCTCACGCTTCATTGCAAATCATAGAGTGATCAGTAATTCGTGTTGCACAGGGTCCACAGAGTGCTTTCCGGTATACCCACCCTAGGTTTTAGCGACTCAAAAGCAGTCTGGAGCAGGTGAGCTACAGCTTCCTTACACCATGATGTTGGTAGACCGAGATCGAAAGGCTCCTCCGTCGACACTGGCGTGAAATATGACGGTTGGAGTGTAATGTAATTGCGGACGCTCGTCTGTCCATTCCGTCGGTGTTTTTACGGGGGGCAGCTTATGACCCTGATTTATTACGAGCACGTTGCGGTGGCAACCAGCCGTGGCTAGCCCACCTTTGATTCGGTTAGGAGTTGAACTGGATGAGTCCAACCGGCAGTAATAGTAATGGTCCCTTTGTTCGAGGGGTCACGAGGGAAGCTAGCTCTAACCATCAGCTATCGGCCCTAATGTTACGCAATTTGTGTGGCACCGCGCGAGAACAACAGCTGAAGGAGGCCATCTGTCGGTAGTCAACAGCGGCTGGACGTCTGCGGGTCAGACGGCTACGTCGGGTAGGGTGTGTTGGCCCTTCTCACGGAAGGCGATGACGTTTTCTCAATGTATATGATGTGTTGTACGCATTCAAACTGCCTTCACGACATCCCATATGAATAGAATACACCAGGGACTAGGGTCAGCGCCTAAATCAGGGAGTATGCGAGGTAGAAGGTGGAAACCTACCCACGATGTGCCACTTAACAAATACCTTACCAACCCATTCTCCGGTATTCTGCTAAATAGAGCATCCCTCGTGAATATCCCCGCATCCCCTTAGGGATTTTCTTACCTTTATCCCGAGATTGATGAAGCTGACCTGCTTCGATTTTTTGGCTTCTAAGGTAATTTTTTCTTTTACAATTTTATTTTATATTTTTCTATTTTCTACTTTATATCAATATTATTATAATTTTTATATTGTACTTGCCAAACTTTCTATTTTCTTTTTCTTTTTCTTATATTTTTTTATCTCTTACAATTTCATTTTTATTATATCTCATATTTTTCATCTCTTATTACTAATTTGTTCTTTTTAGGTATGGCGTCGACATTATGGAGATTTTTGACCACTGAAAGAGGCATTTTATAAGCATAGAACTGAATATAGTAAAATTAAATTTTAAAATAAGATTTTTTCGATAATATTCTGAATTATGACGGCAAAACAATTAAAATATAAGCATTTCCAAGGCCATTATTCGAAACGGCGAAAACAGCTTAATTTTTTTACATTTTTTTACGGACACATTCTTTAGCTAAATAAACGACATTTTTAAAACTGTGCTCAGCAAAAATTTGACATTAATTGCTTATAGTATTTTAGTGCTGTTTTAAGATTTACGAGAGTTTTACGGTGTTCAACGGTTTTTTGGAGCGATCTTCGAATCGATCACGTAGTGGTAATCAGACTTGACGTGTCAGGTAAGTAATCTTTTTCTACCCGAACAGGGCAACTTTGAAAGCTGAAAATGTGCGTAAAATTTTAGATTCTGTTTACTGTACGGCAAAAAATGAGCTGTGATCTTTGACCTGACCAGGAGCTCAGTTCTTCCATTATTTTTTCTTTCAAAAAAGGGATGAAAATCTAAGCATCTGACCAAGTAAACGCTCGTTGCAGGAATTTTTGATTTTTTTACTATGTATTAAATGAGTTGGAATTTCATGTGGTAAATTTCACATCTACAATTCGTCTGCTACAAACAGTAGAACATTTTGTTTTCATAAAAAAGTACGCCTTTGAATACCGCCTCCCTAATCATACCGAGGATCCTAAATTTTTTTGTTGAAAACTTGGTTTTGACTCTATAAAAATCATTGCTCAAAATTCTAAAAAATAAATCCAATTTTACCTCCTAATTTTTCCTCCTAGAAAAATTTTACTTCTGTAACAGGTCAAGTATTTGGTCGAAGGATAAAAATAAAGGATGGCGTTACTCAATCCCTTTCCGGATGCGCCACGCATTCTAGTTCTCCGGGATGTCGAGGAGGCGGTTTGAATGCGTATTTGGCCACACAATGACTTGCGGTGGCCAGCTGATGAACAAGTGGAGGCTTTATTCTTCCCAGATAGGTCTGGTACCAATTCATCGACGCCAGAGCGATGGAAGGTTGGTTGGCCTGGACGGAAAATCCGAACAAACGGCAGAGTGTCGGATGCATGCGGCAGACGGCACGTCTTCCAACTGCGTTACACGCGCCCCAGGACAACGGTTACGACTTTATATTCAATTCGAAGAACTATTCAGAAAGCCTTTGCACACTGCGAAAAAATTCTTTTAAAAAGCACTCACGTTACCATTACCAATGTTCATTAAAATTGTACAGAACACAGTGAAATATGCTGTGTTATATCCGTGGGTAGTGGAATGTGTCGCATTATGCAAAATTCGAAGAAAAAAACTGAAACCGTCCTGTTAGTTCGAATACTGCTCCGAGAAAATTTCTATTTTCACCTTTACAACTATCAGCATTCAAACTTGTATAAGATTCAGTGCCATGCTCATAAAATGTCTCCTTCAACCAACAAAACTACGCGGGGTCTCCAAAATGTCGAAGTTGCACGTGGACAGCGTGGAGTTAAAAAAATCACCGAAAGGATGAAAAAATAGACAAAAAACAACGTGGTGCTACGGATAAGGTGGGTGTATCCAACGTGCTACAAAAGGAGGGCGCGGTTCGAAATTTTCTGTCACAAATCGAACCCTACGCTTGATGGTGGTGCGAGCCCTATTTGATTTCTGTCGCGGAACCGACGTCAAAACGATTTGCGGCGGGAGAACCGAGCCAGAAAGGCAAAGCCAAAAAATGTTCGGTACATAGTACATTCCGCAGGTTTCTCAATCGGTTTAACATTATATTAGGTTGTCCCATAAGTCTTCGCCGTTTTTTTCAACGATTCACTGAAGATTTCGCCGGCGGTCTCCTGCAAAGCGCTGCATAGCATTCGAAAGAGGATGATTTGCTCTATCAGATATTGTATTGTATTTCTTTTTTCATCATGAATTTTGTCAATTTTTAGGTCGTTGAAGTGAAAAGTGAAAGTGTGAAAAAGTAGCCATTTGCGTACTTGTTCTCTCCGCGTAGGTTTGTAATTTGTTGCGCAGTTTTTTTATAGCACTTGGAAGACAATGTTCTGTACTACAAGAATATGTGTTAGTGCTATTTGCTCACTTGCCCTTTATTGATTTTTAGGTCATCAAATTGGGACGTCCGAAGGAGGATGGTTATTTTTGCCGACAGCTCCTCCTCTGTGGTTGGACCTTTTGGGTTGGTGTTATATGTATTTCGAAAGAAAATGTCTTGCTCTATAAGGACGTGTGTCGCGTTTATTGATTTCTATTGAATGTCAACAAAATGCCAAAAAGAGAGAAATCGTCTTCACCAACAACTCCTTCTCCTTCTTCAGTTGCAGATATTCGACAGAAATCAGCGTGAGCCACTAAACGCGACGCAAATTCTTACTGAGCAGGACATGCTCTTCCAAACGACATATGACACCAAGCAAAAAAGTCCAACCACAGAACCGGAGTTTTGGTAAAAATTCGGACGGAAAAGTCGGAATTCCCAATTTGATGGACTAAAAATCAATAAAGGGCAAGTGAGAAAATAAGACAAACACATATTCTTGTAGTACAGAACATTGTCTCCCAAATGCTATGAAAAACTCTACAAAAATTGCAACCCTAAGCGGAGAGAACAAGTGCGCAAATGTCCACTTTTTCACTTTTTCTCTTTTCACTTCAACGACCTAAAAATTGACAAAGCTCATGATGAAAAAAGAAATGCAATACATGATCTGATAGCGCAAATCATTCTCTTTCGAAAGCTATGCAGCGCTATGCAAGAGACCGCGGGCGAAATCTGCAGTGAATCGTTGAAAAAACGGCGGGGACTTATGGGACAACCTAATACATACAACACCACCAATTGCAGAATTTCGTGGAAAACTACTGCGGATTCAAAAAGGCTGTAATTTCTAAAACGTTTAGTTTCAATAACAGCCATTAATTCAAAATCTAGTCACGAAGTTATGCCGGAATAGGATGCATGGCGTATCCCAGAAGAAGAATTAAAGAAACATTCTAAGCAAATTATACCACTTTTCTATAGTTTGTGCAGTGCAGAGCCAAAATGCAAGCATCGATGGGAAAAACCGCACGATTTCTCTTTTTACATTTTTTTAGAATTTTTCCTTTGCAACTCCCTTCAACTGGACGCTACCCATTGGTTTGACTTTTAAAGGAAAAATCTGAGCTGTTTCAAAGCTGCCTGCAAGTGCATCTGTCTCACGACGTTCTCCAGGAAATGACCGTGCGCTACGTATCGGATCCGCTCTTGCAAAACGCCATCTGCTTCTAATAACATTTCCGTCCGCCAATAACCCATTCATCCTTTATTAATCGTCTCAAAAAAGAATAGGAGAAGAGCAGCCTGGCTGAGGAGGCCCGTACAGCTAGTGGCAAAACTAACGAGAATTCCTACAAAAAGGTGCAAATAAGCGAATTAAAGCAAGTGATTCTGCTCTTCTAGTCGGACTCACCGCCGCCGTTCTGATAGCAGAGGTAGGGGAATCGCCACACGTTTCCGAGTCCGATCGCGTAGCCGATACAGCTCATGATGAAGTCCGCCCATGAGCTCCACTGCTCACGCGGTGGAAGCGGCCGCATGTCCATACAACGCCTGGAATGGGGAGATGTGAAGAACGACTGTAGCTGGAAGTAGTAGCTGGTATGAGCCAGCTAAGCAGTGTAGAATGAGCCGCACGAAGAGCGAGAACGAGAGAATGGCGTGAGTCGAACTACTTCTGGGATACGCCATGCACTCCACTGCTGGAGGATATCATGATGACCTTTTTCACTACCTTAGCGTGTTATTTGTGCAGTCAAAGGACCTTTACTAACAGTAAAGCCTTCTCAAATTCACCGGTCCCGAAATGTTTAGCGTTCAACTGCCTTGAACGAGACCCAAACCTACCGACAACCAGAGTCGGATGTACGCGAGAAATTAATGACGCGAAGGGTGTTGACTGCGCTAAACGACTCCTAACGAGCGATTGAAATTAAAAACGAAGGTACTTGTCGTTGCTGTGGCCTACGTAGGAATGGGCACGCACCTGACCAATCAGACTGCATGAAATAGGCATGCCTTCCAGAGAGGACATGAGAATGTGTACGTGCCTTTGGTGGGTGCTCTGATCGACTACGATTGACGGGCGCACTGTAGGCCACATTAGCGACTAGTAACAAAAAAGTGATTAAAAATAACAAGCCAGCTATCCTAAGTCGCAGCTGGCAAAAGTGAAATAACCGAATTATCTAAATTTCATGTAAAAACTAAAGATTAACAAAAGGCATTGGCAAGAAAACGTTCCGTAAAGCTGCTCTAGAATGTGCCAAGCTTACCATCATCATCAGTATCGATCGATATTGGCCTCCCATTGAAATTTTTTCACCTGATGTGAACACACTCCGTAGGTCAAAATATCAGCGTGTCTGCTACGCCGACCAGCTAGATCTGGGAGAAACCCGAAATCATCGGTCAGGAGATCGATAAAATCCATCGATATTTGCCTCCCAATAAAAATTTCCAGAGAACAACGATAACATCGATCGACACCGATTCCTACCGGCTGTGAAGGCCTTCCGTCGACGATCACAATCACTTGACTCCCACCCTGATCGGTTAAATCTGAGAGAATTTGATAATAGCAATCGATATTGATCGCCTTCTTCGCTACACTGTAGGATTTTCGCCGACGATTATAATAGCATAACTCCCACCTGGCAAGCTGTATCTGGGAGAAAATCGATAGAGTCAATCGATACTGATTGTGCTCCCCCGCCGAGAACGCCTTCCGTCGACGATCATCTGAACCCCCACGCCATTGGACAACATCTTCACCAGTCTTCTGAATCCCCAGGTACGTAGAAGATGGCTGTGTATCTTCCGCTATTTTATGGCTATTTCCCCTTCACCTCCCCTATTAATCCCCTGATTGCCCCTTTTTATGATCAATTTATGACTCATTTCTGCAATGGAGCCGATCGACAGCTCTTAGCGGATCAAATTATGAATAAATTATAAAACTATAATATAGAAAAAATATTTTTTTCGTCTAAAAACCCTCAATTTTGCTGAATTAAAGGATAAAGGATAAAGGACGGCTTTATTCAATCCCTTCTGGGATGCGCCACGTATTCTACTTCTACGGGATATCGTGGAAGCGATTAGAATGCGTATTTGGCCATACAATGACTTGCGGTGGCCAGCCGATGAACAAGTCAGCGCTTTATCCTTCCTAAACACGTCTGCTACCAATTCACCGACCCCGGAGGGATGGAAGGCTTGGTTGGCCTGGGCGGGAAATCCGAGCCAGGAACCTGGTATCGGGTGCACGCGACAGTCGCGCCTCCTCCGACTGCGCTACACGCGCCCTTTGCTAAATTAAACTTAATAATTTTGCACATTCAAAAAATTACAACACCTTCCTCTTCACTGATGAACCATCTGGGAAGTGTTCTTGGGGAAATGGTTCGTATGAAAATTAGTGGCGAAATAAACCACTTTGAGGTAGAAAATTGTAACTTTATGTGCTATGCTTTCACTTTGTTATATACCATTTTCTCATCAATTTGGACACTTTTCAAACCAAATTGGGCACTTTTCACGTCGAATTGGACACTCTTCTAAGCTGGCCTATAAATTTTGAAATCAAATGGAACGTCTTCCAAATTGAAACAAGCTTCTTACAGATTGAACTAAAGACTTTCCAAGATAGTTAGAATAATTTTTTTGTCTAAGGGAAACTTATATAACGTTTCTTGAATTTTTTTTTACTTTAGCTGCCGAATGAGTGAAATAATTTGATAAAATTCTTACTTTTCGAAAAAAAAGAATAATAAATTAAATTTTGTGTTAAGGCGTAGCAAGGCAGCATTCATGTCGTGTATCAAACGACTGAATCGCGCCGCCATGCACTCAAAAAGTTAAACACAACGTTTATTTGATTGATAGTGTAAATGCTGCTTACATGCAGTAGGAATGTTAAGATATGTGTGTTTTTTACAATATGTTGCACCGCTTGCAAGTATGAAACTGCATGCAAACCGAAATTCCGCTGTCAATCGAATAAAAAACGCGAAGTTTTGGCGCAATATCTGTTTTGACAAAAGAAAATAGCCGCCTTCCTGCTCTTTAAAACAATCATTAAATCATTGTATTTACTCATGAAATTAATTTTTTATTAAATTTCAAATTATATGTTTGCTTATTGGAAAGTAAATTAAAACTTCAAAGAAAGTTATATTAAAATTTTCCTTGAACAAGAAATTATTCTAACATTCAAATCAGTTTCTTTAAGCCTCAAGTGGCTGGTATCAAGGTATAGGCTGTCACAACGATGTTTTGTTGCGATCAAAACTTCTAGCGCCAGGCGGGACTCGAACCCGCATCTCCCTCTGACCGGGCGGGAATGCTCTACGCCATTAACCACCGGCGCTGTTTGATCGCTCACCCGCCCGGATGCGGGTGAGCGCTGATCGGTCCCACGAGGTGTGGATGTTGCGTTCGATCAAACGTCGCCGGTGGTGTAATGGCGTAGAGAATTCCCGCCCGGTCGGAGGGAGGTGCGGGTTCGAGTCCTGCCTGGCGCTACAAGTTTTGATCGCAACAAAACATCGTTGTGACAGCTTATTCTAACACTTTTGGAGACTCTCTGATTTAATGTTGAAGAAGCCCATTTTGATATGGAAGAGATCGGTTTGGCTAGCTTAGAAGAGTGTCCAATTTGACGTGAAAAGAGTCCAATTTGATTGTGTGTCCAACTCAAAGTGAAAATGGCAATATTACAAACTTCTGAGCGTTAGATAAGATGAGTCGCACCGCGAAGCTGCTTCCTGAAGATGCGACTAATTTATGCATGCACAGTATGACTGTAATGTCGGCTGACGTTGGAATCCATAAAGAAGAGTTTTCTTGCCGCAAAAATTTCATAAAATTGCACAAAATCAAATATAAAAACTCATAAGCGCGTTAAGCACTGTATCGTGGATAAGCCGTGCGTTCTAATTCTATCTTCTGCATTATTTAGAGTCGTGGATGACCACAGTAGAGGTAACAAGAATTGGAAGAATCAAAAGCAATTTCAACGCTCAGATGTAAAGAAGTTTAGAAAATAAAATAAAACCCATGCAGGAATACGAAGTGGGTCACGATCAACTGAAATAAACTTTCAATCTTCACTCAATATGTAGAATAAAAGTACAAAGTGCGGCGTAAATAATTCCCTTCATGAATGCGCCACGCGTTATGCTTTTGCGGGACATCATACAGTTTTTTTGTAGAATCGATTTCAACGCGCATTAATTGAGTACAGTGACTTGTGATAGCCGCCTGATGGAGAAGGCAGTGCACATTCCTCTACCAAGACAAATCAGACAACAATTCACCTACACTGGTTCGGGTGATGTCGCTAATGCGGCCTACATGAGGCGTAAACGACAGCCAACGTCTCCACTGACTGCGCTACGACGTGTCCGTTAGGCAAGACATCTTTTCAAATGCATCGTTGATACTTTAAAAACATTTTCCTTTAGTATCGGGAAGAAAGTGTATAGAAGCCGACAATCTGGCCTACATGGGAACGAAGGAAGGAAAGAACCAATCAGAGCACTGTACGTACACGCTTTCAGCCCTCCACGCCATCGACTATACAACTCTTCCCTGGGTGGCACGCCCATGCCACACAGCACAGACTGCTGTGCTGCGCAACCACCATCAGAAGAATTGTGACCAGACCCAACTCTGAGCTATCGAGCCCACGAGCCTCAGTTTCCCTACTATGTGATATAACCAAAGTTTGTAGGATGAGCGTTAGAAACGATAGCAGTTTCCCCTCTCTGGGCTAGTTTGGCACAACATCGCTGACCGCGGAGCTATGGTGACCTTCTCTGTCTGTGCCATATAACATCAAGATCTAAGGTGCGTAAAGTACATAAGGAACATGACGTAGAACGTCGTTATGCACAGTCTCACAGCTACAATTCAAATCATCCACAAAAATAGCATCTCCGGACGCATAAGCCCTCCCCAGCCCTTCCCCACGTAGGCCAAATTCTCGACTTGCACCGAAAATATGTTTTCGATGCATGGCGCATCCCTGTTATCATTGAGCCTCTCCATCGACTTCACTGCTTTGCCACTGGGCAACTTTGGTACACAACGCTGTAAACGCAGCACCACTTTGTCTTCTTTCTTTTTATTCTGGTGCACCTGTAGAGCTAGATCCCTAGCGGTACTACATTATCGCCCGTGGATCAATGAAATCCTGAACAATCTAATCAATATCAATCAACATCAATCGATAGAAACCCTTCAAATTTCTTTCTTCAATTGCGTGGAGCCATCTACACGCTCAGCATCTACGCTAGTAACGAGACTGATGGCGCGGTAGCGCATTCGGACAAGCTGTCGTCCATAGTGAGCACCACCAACGAGATTCTTGGTTCAGATTCCATCCAAGCCTACCTAGAGTTTCCACGCTCTAGTTTTGGTGAACTGGAACGAGAGTAGTCAGGAATGATCCATCGATCTCTACCTCTATCTCTCCTCCAAAATTTATGACGATTCTGTCAAGCTGTGGAGAACGCCTGCTCTTCCACATGTTCTATGGGCTTCGGGTAGCGATCACTGTCATAGCTCTTCTCTAATCGACCATTTTTCAGCCAATTTTTTGTTATTAATTGGCGCTGCAGGTAGACTCTTATCATCCCTTTGACGCGGGCTCGATTCCGCCAGAGAAGAAGACAGCCACGGTTTCCATGGGCCTTCCTGGAATAACCCAGAGCGTTTGAAGGCTAGGTAATCAAAAGGTGTAGTGGAGGATTCAAGAGCTCATCGTGCCCTCTGAAGAGGTTTTTGCCTTAATCAATGGTACTAAACTAGTCGTTAATATGGCCTACATGGGAAGATTGGAGCATACAAAACCAATCAGGCCGCATCGAATGGGTGGGGTATCCAGAGGACCTTCGGTCGATTCCCTGATTGACTGGCGGCACGTGTACGGTGGCTGACGTGACCTCGCCTTCTTATGTAGGCCACATTAACGACTAGTACCGTGCAATGCATCACAACTACGGTAATTTGTACTGTTTCTAATTTTCTCTGTTTTCATACTTGTACGCATGTAAACAAAATTTATGCAGAGAATGCACTAGTTAGAATAAAATTAAATAACAATAAACATTATATAACAAAATAGCAACAGTAAATAAATAAAATATCGAAATTAACTCTTTTGTCATTTAATTCTTTTCTTTTTTGTTGTTTAATTTCTTGTCTATTAGAAATTTAGATCAATTTTTGTACGCTTTTTTAGCTGCACTACATATTTGCTAACAGTGCGTCTTTCAAAGCACAATACCTGACTAACGTGAAATAAATAAATAAATAAATTTTAACAGTGAAAGAATAATAATTAAGTTGAAGGAGACGAGAAAGCAACAGCAGGTTTCATACCTCATAAACCCCAACAGAAAAAGGGTTGCTATCAACCGGTCAATCAATATTGATCAATATTACGGATTTTTGCTCGGAATTGGCGTATTCATTAAATTAAGCTAGTAATCGCACGAATGTGGTGGCACTGGACAGGCTTCACAACAGCTGAGCAATCCATTAAAAAATTAGTTGATAAAGATGAAACGATGGAGGTAAGCTCATACATCTTCCCTGTGGTATGCGCCGCGCATTCTACTTATACAGGATGTTGTGGAGACGACTTGAAAGCGTTTTTCGTATACAATGACTTGCGATGGCCAGCCATTGAACATGTCAGCGCTTTATCAATTCCCAGACAAGTCTGGTACCATTTCACCGACCCCGGAGGGATGGAAGGCTTGGTTGGACTGAGCGGGAAATCCGAACCAAGCACCTACCGCATCGAGTGCACGCGAGAGCCAGTTCCCCTTCCGACTGCGCTAGCACGCCACATCGTCTCATATCTAGTCAGCATTTGAGAATAAGGGTAGAATTTCGTCAATACTCTGGCCGATAGGCGCGTGAGCGTTATTGGAGGAGGCGCCGACTGCCGCGTGCACCCGGTACCAGGTTCCTGGTTCGGATTTCCCGCCCAGGACCACCAAGCCTTCCATCCCTCGGGGTCGGTGAATTGGTATCAGACTTGTCTGGGAAGGATGAAGCGCTGACTTGTTCATCGGCTGGCCACCGCAAGTCATTGTATACGCCAAATACGCATTCAAATCGCCTCCACGAGATCCCAAAGGAGTAGAATGCTTGGTGCAACCCAAAAGGGATTGAATAACGCCGTTCTTTATCCTTTATACTGGCCGATGGACAATTTCAACCGCCCCCTAGAAGCCGATAGAATGGAAGATTATGGCTGGCGGATGAGGTAATTAAGAAGATATCCTTCAAGCTCAAAGTAAGCCTAAGCCTACGCCCAACGAAAGCATTTTTTCCTCTCGTCCATTCCACCTCATCGAGCGGTCTATCAGGTCTGGCGCCGAGCCAACGTCGTAAAGTTGTAGGTGCGAGCGAGATCCTTCGTGATTTACTGGCAGCGCCGTTCCGTGCGGAGCTCGACAATTTCGCGAGCACCTTGCTGCTGACTCCGTTCGTCGTCTTCGTTTTTTTGCCAAAGAGTCACATTACCCGGGAATTTGATTTCACTCGCAGTCAGCCGAGAGCGGCGGCCGCACTGCTTGAACCTGCTCACCGAAACCTGCTAGAAACCTGCTGTTGCTGCTGGCGTTAGAAGACAGCAAGTTCGGAAGGCTATCATAGGCCTAAGGGACGGTTATCTACATGAGAATGGAGCCAGGCTGTAACACAGAAGACTCGGAAACAGCTGGCGGTGAACTGCAGTTGAACTTGCGGTTCACATTAGCGCTGGGTACGGCGGTCCCGTAACGAACGCCGGCCTATTTGTTGTGCAAATCAAGCAAAAAAACCAGATTGCAGGGCATATTGACATTATGACTTGTTTTATTGACTTGTATGAGTGAACTAAAGCTGTTCATGATTGTTGTGCTTGTTATTAGCCCGTTTTATGAGCGCCTTTAAGGTGCATATAAATAATTAAAGAAATAAAAATAAAACTCAAGCGGTCACATAGGTTGGAATCCTGTTGAACTCCCGGAGAAAACCAGTCTCCGGTGAGCGGAAATCCTGTTATTTATCGGGATGTGCCACGCACTCTACTTCTATGGGATGTCGTGGAGGTGATTTGAATGCGTATTTGGCCATACAATGACTTGCGGAGGCCAGTGAACAAGTCAGCGCTTTATTCTTCTCGAATAACTCTGGTACCAATTCAACGACCCCGGAGGGATGGTTGACCTGGGCGGGAAATCCGAACCAGGAAACTGATATCGGGTGCACGCGACAACCGGCACCTCCTCCAACTGCGCTACACGCTCTTCTCCTATAAGATCCATAAATTCCTCTGAAAACGGCCTTCCGTTATCCTTCCATTCTTCGCGATTAGAAACCAATTCGTAGTACTCTTGAATCCATCAAGGATTCATTTAGTTATGTCAAAGGATCAGCACATGTGGCGCAGTGAGTAAGTGATCAGAATGACGATGAACTCAGAAATCAATATTGGTCTCGACACCGCTGAGAGACTACCAGAAGCGTGAAACTCTTCAGTAAATATGGAATAGTACCCGTAAGCAGCAGAGCGGTGCAACTCATACTGTAATATAAAAGTATTTTACGAAATTACCAAAATTACAATTACAATTAATTACAGAAATCAAGTACGTGGCTTATCTCATGGAAGGCTGATGGACCCGGTTCTCATTATTTCCGCCTTTTTTACAGTGCCTACTAGCTAAGAAGTGAAGTAGTTTATCATATTCAGACCATAACGCTCTTTAAAAAATCGGCAAACTTTCTTTTCCTTGACATTGATCGATATTGATTAAATGCCTCTTCGATTATCAATGACCCACTGCATGACTCACTGTATAAAACTACTAAAAATCCAAGGTGAAGCAAAAACCAAACAAATTACCGACGAAATTACGCGTCCATTCAACGATAGTCCTGTATAGTTCGCCTGTTTCCACAACGCGTGCCAGAATAGCCCAGGCCACAATAGTCCTTCCTGATTCAAGAGGCAGCAGCGGAATAGGCCTTCCAGCTCAGAATAGTATCCAAACAAATTGACAACGGGCCGATGGTCACCTGTCGTTCTCAAGCAACTCGAGAACCAGGTCGATTATAACAAATCGTGTGCGAGATGCGGGACTCGTCAAATTTTTGGTCGCTAGAGTAGACTTTAATCAATTATTTATTTATTTATTTATTTATTTATTTATTTATTTATTTATTTATTTATTCTTTACTCTGTACGGTTCATGTCGGAAAATATGTGCAGCATTGGAAAGTGGGAGTCCATGAGTGCCAGCTAGTATTAACACCGCTCTCTATACGTCATCTTTGAATGGCGCGCCACGCGCCAATTCGACCCACCTGGCCTGATTGGCTGACGCGTTCTGACCTAGAAATGCTGCCCACATTCGCGACTAGAACTATTTTAGATCTAGGAAGCTTTCTCTACAGCATTGTCCTAACGGCTATAGCTCCAATCTAAGGCCCTTTCGTTTCTTATACGTCTGCGTTGATATATAGAGCGCTTCACGAGGAAAGTTTCAATAATCCAATGAGAAGAACTCGAAATTTCCAGGTTTGAAGACGAGGGACCACCTAGTTGAACGCCTGACAAGCGGTCATGTTCCCCGTTCTTTTCCACGGAGATGTGACAGGGTGTTTCTAGAGTCAGGCCTATGCGGCTGAAGAAACGTCTGAAGTGAAACAGATGTCCGTTGAAGAGGGGATTTGCCTCCTGACAGGTGCGCAGCGGTCATCGGTGAGCCGACCGACGAACTGCCGCGACGGGTTCTCTGCTCACAGAGGCTGGTTTTTTTTGGAGCCTTTGGACGTCCACCAAACCTTTTAGAACGTGCTATGGGGCCCAAAAAGGCGCTCTTGAGGTGATGAGGAATAAAACAATGATTATTTATTTATTTGATTATCTATTTGGGCGCGTGTGGTGCTACCGGAGCAGGCGCCGGCTGTCGCCTGCACCCGATACCAGGTTCCTGGTTCGGATTTCCCTCCCAGGCGCATCCCAAAAGGGATTGAGTAACGCCGTTCTTTATCCTTATCCTTTATTTATTTATTTATTTATTATACGATTTTCACGCCCAATTAGATACTTTTCAAACAAAATTGGACACTCTCCTAAACATAATTGTTGCTTCCGAAATAAAAATGAATATTTTCCAAATCGAAACTAGTGCCGCGACTTTCCAGCGGTCATAGAACGATTCATAGAATTTTATATAAAAAATTAAGTCCATCGTTATCAGATTTTTGCGCTTAGAAAACAAAAACTCATTACAAACCCATCTAAAAAATACACATTATCGTCATCTCATTGTCTGTGTTTCATTTATTTTTTAAGTACCACATTTTTCTGATTGTTATTGTTGTTTTGTCATACAATATACATTATTTTATTGTTACTGTGGTCATATTATCACTTTCATGTATTTATGGTTACTGTGGTTCAATTACCCAAGTTTGAGGTAAAATCGTTCAACGACGCGTCGTGTATGTGTATATTAAGAAAATGTATCGAAGACTGAACCACCGCAAACTCGCTTAAAGAGTTTCGTACGGGTTAAACTACAGGTTGTCCTAGATTGTTAGAATTTTTAAAAAAACGTTTTGTTCAGGAAAATTTGGAATGATTTTCTCTGAAATTTTTCTGAAATTTTTCAGTTCAGCTGTCAGAATGAGTGTAACTATTTTACGAAAAGATGTTTTGAGAAAAATAAAAATTAAAATTAAAATTAAAATTAAAGAAGAGATAGAGCCATGTGCTCGAAAAGCTCGTAGCGATTTTTAGCTGATTGGTAGTGTAAATGTTACTTACATGAACATCAAAATGGGAATGTGTGTGTGTTCTTCACAAACGTTGTTGTTATATCATTTACAAGTGTGAAACTCCTGCAGAACAGGGACTTTGCTATCTATCGAATAAAAATCGCGACGTCTCGGACGAGGGCATGGCACTTTCTTCTTTTGGCACTAAATAATGACAGCTTTCCAGCTTGTTAAAATGCGCTTCAAACCATTGCTTTTCCTTCAAAAAAACTACAAAATTTCAACTTGTTGGGTAGGTGAACTAAAACTTCGGAGAAAGTCCATCTAATTTTTCCTTGAATAAAAAATTATTCCAACCTCTTTTAAGAGCCTCTGGTTTAATGTGGAAAAAAACGCGTGTTGATTTCGATACTGTTCAGTTTGATTTCAGAGGTAAACTTGCTTATACAGTGCCCATTTTGACGTGAAAATGATATATTAGGATTGCGCCAGGCATTCAAACACAAGACATCCTTCCCGAACAAGTTTGTGGTACCATTTCACTGAGCCGGGGGGATGGAAAGTCTGGTCCGCTTGAGCGGGAAATCCGAATCAGGAACCTGGTATCGGGTGCACGCGACAGCCGGCGCCACCTACGACTGCGCTACGATCCCCCTCCAAGCCTGTTTGACCCCAATATAAGTGTAAAAGGTTCAGATTTTTTGCGTGATGGCGGATTTCACCCAGATTTTTTACAAAATTTTAAGAAAAATACGAAAAATCTACAAAAATCTACAAAACAAAAAGGTAGTCAGTCCACTGTAAGAGGCTTCACCATGGCACAGCAAGAAAACTGAAGAAAAAGCTAATTTCAAGGGAAAAAAAGACGAGGAAGATGACCAGCAGACGGGAGCAGGAGACGACGACGGCGGACGACGACGAGGATGAAGACAAAGGTTAAGAGTTCATAAACGCTTGGCGAGGACCGCTGGGCGCCTGCCCAGCCGGCACCCGCCGGCCGGCCCCGCCCCTCCGGTCCTCCTCTCGCCGGAGCACCGGCGGAACCTCGCCACGAGGCCGGCCGGCCGGCAATTTGTCTCGGCTGGCATCAGCGAGCTATCAAAAAGAGCAACACTCCGTCTGCTGCACCGAAGCATGAACAAGCGCCGCGTTCCGGTTCTTCGAGGTTGCGCCATGCACTCAACTTGTTCCTATTAGGTTGTAGGGAAAGCTGTGTCAGTTTTTACGCTCTTGAAAAACAAAGCTAAAAAGTGTACTAAATTTTAATCCCTAGTCACCCGCCCAGTTCGAAAGCAGAAGACCTACTTTTTTTGATTAGTTGCCTATTCTATTAGGTTGTCCGGAAAGTTCTCAGCGTTTTGTATTCCTATCTTTTATCGACTATTACTAAGTTGAAATTCAACTTGCATTGAGCATTAATGCTGGCTTCTGTACAGAATTTTTCGCTCTATCTGACTAAATAACTTATGCTTCAACGTTGTTTTAGGTTTCTGCTCTTGAAGGGCTTATATAAGTATTTTGAAGGAGTAATTCCGAACGATATTTCAAATTGGGACAGTCAGCAGCCGAGACAGCTCGAGAAATCAGTCAAGTGTGGGGGCATGATAGCATTGGAGAAAGCACTGTGAACCAGTGGTTCAGTAAATTTCGGTCCGGAGATTTCGGCCTCGAAGATGATCCCCGTGGCGGTCGACCTAGAGGCGTCCTGGAAGACAAGTTGAAGGAATTGGTAGAAGCTGAACCATCCCAAACAGTTAGCAAGATCGCAGAAGAGCCAGACGTCAGTGAAACTGCTGTTGCGGATGCTTCGAAACGCCTTGAGAAGGTGGAAAAGCTCGAAAAGTGAACAAATTCCCACGAGTTGAATGAGCGGCAAAAATGCTCACGTTTCGAGATTTGCTCTTCTCTACTTTTACGCAACAAAACTGACCCACTATAGGATCGAGTCATCACTTGTGATTAAAAGTGGATTCTGTATGATAACGGGAGACGTTCCGGACAGTGGCTGGACGCCGACGAACCTTCTAGGCATTTTCCAAAGGCAAACCTCCACCAAAAGAGGTAATGGTCACTGTGTGGTTGTCAACGGCTGGTGTGATCCATTACAACTTTCTGGCACCAGCCCAAACGATCAGAGCAGAGTCCTACTGTAAGCAAATCGACGAAATGCACCGAAAATTGCGTCAACTTCAGCCAGCATTGGTCATCAGAAGAGGCCCTATCCTTTTGCACGATAACGCCCGCTCACACGTCTCTCAATTCACTGCTCGAAAATTGAACGAATTAAGGGTTGAAGTTCTGCTTCACCCGCCTTATTCTCCAGACCTCTCACCAACCGACTACCACCTTTTCAAGCACTTTCAGAACTTTAAAACCGGCTGGTAAAACCTTCACCAATCAGGACTAAGCCAAAACAGCTTTCGTGGAACTTGTCGAATCTCGACCACCTAATTTTTTTCGCTGATGGAATAACTCGACAGGTGGCCCGTTGGCAAAAGTGTGCTGATTCGAGCGGTGCTTATTTCGACCGAATCCAATAAGATTTAAAAGAAGAGACTACGCCATGCACTCGTCCTTAATGACTCCATTTTAATTTGATTAGTAGCGAAAATTCTGTCTGTGTGGAAATATTACCAATAGTACAGCAAAAACTAGCAAAAATTACTAGCGAAAGCTTTATTTTCTGTAAACCTAAAGTGAATTGCATTGAGTTTGTGAAATTTCATAAAGGTGCTCTGTTGCGACCAAAACTCTGGCTCCGGGCGCGACTCGAACCCGCCCCACCTGCTAGCCGGGCAGGAATGCTCTACGCCATTGCGTCATCGACGCTGTTCGATCGAGAAAAAACAATTTTTAAAAACACACATCTCTTCACCTCTCTGCTTCATGTAACCTGCATTTAAAGGATAAAGGACGGCGTTACTCAATCCCTTTTGGGATGCGCCATACATTCTACTTCTACGGGATGTCGTGGAGGCGATTTGAATGCGTATTTGGCCGTACGATGACTTGCGGTGGCCAGCCGATGAACAAGGCAGCGCTTTATCCTTCCCAGACAGGTCTGGTAACAATTCACCGACCCCGGAGGGATGGAAGGCTTGGTTGGCCTGAGCGGGAAATCCGAACCAGGAACCTGGTATCGGGTGCAGGCGACAGTCGGCGCCTCCTCCGACTGCGCTACACGCGCCCATAACCTGCATTTACACTATTTATTTATTTATTTATTTAAGTGTCTCAAGGACGCGCATTATATGTAAGAACAACAGGACTATCAATCGAATAAAAATCGTAGCGAGCTATACGACTGCACGGCGCGATTTCTCTTTTGGCTCTAAAAATTGCTGACTTCTTACACTCTGAAACACGTTTTAATTCATAGCTTGTCTAAGCAATAAAATTTTCATTTAAAAAAGGATAAAGGACGGCGTTATTCAATCCCTTTTGGGATGCGCCACGCATTCTGCTTCTACGAGAAATCGTAGAGTCGATTTGAAGGCGTATTTGGCCATACAATGACTTGCGGTGGCCAGCCGATGAACAAGTCAGCGTTCTATCCTTCCCAAACAAGTCTGGTACCAATTCACCAACCCCGGAGGGATAGAACGCTTGGTTGGCCTGGGCGGGAAATCCGAACCAGGAACCTGGAATCGGGTGCACGCGACAGTCGGCGCCTCCTGCGACTGCGCTACACGTGCCCTAAAAGAGTTTTTTATTATAAAAACAGTGTGTTTACTTAATAGGGCAGGTAGATTTCTTTTTAATCTCAAGAAAATCGAAGAAAATACTACATCTTACCTGGACAAAGAAGTTATTCTAACTGTCAGGAAAACTCTTCGGTTTCACAAGAAGATGCTCGCCTTGACTTGGAAGAAGTTCAACTTGATGTCAAAATCGTCAAAGCTGCCTATCAGGGTGTTGATGTAGCTTTTTCGTTTGAAACGAAACGAACCCATTATTTTTTGACAGTTTTTCACTTTAATTTTTACTTGAAATTATTTCTCCTTTATTTGTAGAATTTTTCCTTTATTTAAAAGTGTTTAGTTTGGTTTGAGAAGTGCCAATTCGCCGTGAAAATGGTGTATAAACCTCGAAGGCTCACAGAGCTTCCTCCACAACCTAATAACAACTACTGACAATGTAGGCGTCGTCTATCACTGAACCAGGAGAACAGCAGGCTGTAGAGGGACGCTGACAGCTTCAGCTCTCATGATGGACCAGTTGGCCATGTGGTTCCTCACAAAGCGTCCAGGCGCGAAGCCGAGAAAACTCATTAACCCGGTTCTTTCGACGGCCCTCGACGGCCCAACAAAAACCGTAATGGCTTAAGGAGTGTTCACTTGAGCACGGAAGCAAAGGGCAAAGACGATGGGCTTCCTTGTGTCATGTACACACAAGGGGAATGAAGGAGATGTTCAGCCCAGCTAAAAAATACCCATCGATCTCGGCCACGATTTCAATTACATCGTGTGTGGAGCACCTCGAATACTTGAGCAGAGGGGGAATCTCGGAGACGCAGAGCCACATTGCCGTCGTTGTGGGTGTGTGATGTGATGTGCTGCTGCTGCTGCTGTTCTCATAAAGACGGATGAGGGTGGCCGGGTCCGGGCTGAATGCCCTCGGGCGTCGTCAGTCCGTGGGTTGACGAAGTCGCAAAAAATCCATAATTATTTCAATAGGGAACCATAGAGTAAGTGTGTGAAAGCAGGCCCGAGCTTAGCGCCGAACATTCGCCGGCTGAAGGGAGGAGGGGTAACGGCGACCCGATGGCAAGGCGTCAAACGCTGATGGTATATGCTACATTTGCTGGCGCACGTCATCGAGCAGCTCAGACTGGGGGCCGTCTTTTTCACGAGGCGGGGAACGTCGGGAAATTCACGTCATTCCTGAGCACCTGAGAAGCCTGCCATCAATTCTCGAAAGCACTTTGACTCCCCTCCCGCCCCGATCTCTAGCAGAGTGCGAGCATTGGCAACTTCCGACAACTTGGACACGAAAACGACCGTTCTCCCACTCCCAGGCGGAACCGTCAACTCTTCCAGAAGGGCAGTGGAGAAGGTCATCCACGACTTCTACTCCGATCTATTCGATAGCCACGTCCACCTGCCCCATGCCATCTTCCGCAGGAAGGATGCGTTGTCCCCTCTGGGGCCGTATGCTCGTGTTCCCCCGTTGGGGGAGAATCAATCAATATCAGCATGTTATATTACGCCCCAATCCCCCATTGGGGGAGACTCGGGGTAGACGAGCATACGGCCCCTGATCTCCTTTCCGAGATCTGGCATGCCATCTCGTCGGTGAAGAAACGTACAGCACCCGGTCCCGACAGGATCAGACCCGAACACCTGAAGAACCTCCCGCCAGCGCTCATCAACACCCTTTCGCGGCTCTTCTCGCGCTACCTGTCAGAGTGCAGAGTTCCATCTCAGTGGAACACCAGCAGGGCTTCTTGCTGTAAAAGAAGGGAGACGTGCACGACATTGGCAACTATCGCTCGTTCTTCAAGCCGTCCGTAGTTTACAAGCTGTTCACTCGAGTGATCCTGAATAGGATCAACAGAACACTGAACGAAGGACAACAATGCGAACGAGCAGAATTACGGAGAGGATTCAGCACGATCGACCACCTGCGCACCATTGCGAAGCTCATCGAAGTGTCGCGAGAGTACAAGCTGCCGATGTGCCTTACGTTCATCGACCTGAAGAAGGCATTCGACTCTGTCGAAAGCGAAGTGGTCATTGAGGCTCTGCTCACTCAGGGGGTTCCTACTCAGTACATCAGAGTCCTTCGAGAGCTGTACAGTGGCTTCACGACCAAGATCTCACCATTCTACAACGACGTCGTCATCGACGTGAAGAGAGGGGTTCGGCAAGGGGATACCATATCCCCGAAGCTCTTCAGCGCCACCCTCGAAAATGTCATACGCGAACTGGAATGCGAAGACACGGGAGAGAAGGTCGACAGTCGGCGGCTGCACATTCTCCGCATCACTGGCAGCATCGTGCTCACAACACCAAGCATCAGCCAGGCGGAGCGAATGCTGGCCGACTTCGATCGTTCCCTGCACATCTACATCTTCGACTATAACACTTTTGTAGAAATGAAGCTGATAAAGCGTAAAATAACTGAAAAATATCTGGAACTACTAAAAAAATGAGGACTTTGTAGCGTCAAAAAGCGATTATGAAGCAAAAATAGAGATAGAGAGCAACTAAATCCACCTAGTACCTCGCTTTCCCTACCTAACGATTACATAGGTGAAGATTAGCGGAGCAAATTTGAAGGAACGCTTTTAAATTTCTAAATTTTTAACATAGTAACGCTAATATTTGCTAAAAAGGATGCTTAGACCGCTAGGTTAGAAGAACGCTAATTGTGCGGTATTTCTTAGAAGAGCTTCTGTTCGTTCTACTAAAGGAAATTAACAAGCGCCTCGCATAGCCTTAGTTCATCGTCGGAACCATTTAGGCCCCTTTGTCCGTGTAGGTAACGTTTACATAGCATTTCCCAGCGACTTTCGATTCTGTATCTCATCTGTCGCACCCTTCTAAAGTAGCGTACACTCTCTTAAGGCCTCCACACACTTTTGCGGCGAGCGACTGGCGGCGGGTAGCGAAAACGATGAGTCACGCCGCTCTTGCAGTCTAGCTGGCGGCAAGCGGCAGAGACAAGGAGCAGCGACTTACTGTATTTCTAGACGAAACCTACTGCTTTCCCGCCTTCTGTCCGCGCTCTGGCCGCTCCCTGCCGCGAAAGGCAGACAGTCTCTGCCGGCGCCGAGTCAGCGCGAAATCAACGGCGGCGGCAATAATGATGTGAGCCCTAGTTTATACATGAGCCGCCACGCGGCGCGACACCACAATCGCCATAGATATCGACCGTCTATGGTGCGGCGCCGCGCAGCAGTGCAACTATAAACCAGGGCTGAGTCATGCGGCGCGGCACGACATAATGATAATCTTCTATACTGATTATTCGCGCTGCCCAATCGATATAGGTACTTACCATTTCGTCGCGCCGCACCGGGATGCTGCTTTGAACGGCCCCTTAGGCCTCGTTTAGGCATACGTTTTACTTCGGCGACGCTGTTGCTGTTGAAGACGTCAGCGACAGTGTTGAGCGGGTGTTAAGGCCCCCACACACTTCTGCGGCAACGCCCATCGCCGCTATGGTTAAGGATAGGGCAGGGACGCCGCCGGCGGCGAGCTCTACGTCTCTGCCCTATGGTTAAGCATAGGGCCGCGGCGCTGCCGCAGAACTCTGTGGGGGCCTTTAATCACGAGGCGGAAACGCAGAGTTCGCCGCCGGCGGCGCCCTGTCCTATCCTTAACCATAGCGGCGAGAGGCGTTGCTGCAGAACTGTTCGGGGCCTTTAGCAGGGCGTAGCAGCCCGCGCAACACTGTCGCCAACGTCGCCGAAGCATAACATAGACTTAAACATCGACGCCGAGCGACGCGATGGCATGTGTAGTGGCGAAATTGGTCAGTCGCGTCGCTCGATCAATGTGGCCACCATACATGCGTCGCTCGGCGTCGAAGTATAAACGGGCCTTAAACAATATCTAGAAAAGACATGCCTAACTTGCTTCGGAAACGAAAAAGTTCTAGATGAGTAACTATGTTATCACAAAAGTGATCGTCCAAGTTCGACTTTCGATAACTGATTATAGATATTCAAGTGCAGTTCATGAGCTGCAGTCCAAGATTGTTATAGGCTTCATTTCTGCTGGCTTCAGCGTCTTCGCCTTTTTCGGAGCCTGCGAAAGTCGAGAATACTATGAGATGTTCTCAAAACTGCTCAATAAAAAAGTTCTCGGTTTCTGAATGCATTTTTTTATTTTTCATTTTTTTCAATTTTCGCGCCTAAACGCATTTCAATTTGAAGCTGGCGGGAACTGGCAAATAAAGCACTAAGGCCTATGTTACACTTCGTCGGCGGTGTTGTCGGCGACGTCGGCGACATTGTTGCGCGGGCTGCTACGCACTGCGTGTAAATTCGAAGACACTTCAGCCAGAATCGCATCGGGTCTATCATCCAAGCTCTTCTCATGCGCCGTTTCGCATATCGCGGGCCTCAGCTCGTCTCGGGAGTTGCCGTGTGCGCCAAATCCAACGCCTATTGTTCTTCTTCATTCGCCCGAGTATGTTCTGTGATGTGATGGAGCGGAACGAAACCTGGCTTCGCTCCGAACTCTTCCCGGGTATACCTCAAACAGAACAAAACGACCATTGTATTATTTTGGTGCAAATATAACGGCCGATCTCCAACTTGCTATGTTCCAGCATTGATAACAAAACAAAATCTTGAACCAATGCAGTCGCGTCATGCACCGTTAGAAAGCATATTTTTCGCGCTATCGTTATCGTTTCTTGGTCACCATTTCTTCGGTGATTTCGAATCACTTGCGAAGATTGTCAGAATGGGAAATTGCTTCACAAGTTCATACTCTGGCCGTTGTACTGAGGAAGCAACTCAAAAGGCCATCAACAGATGGCGTGTCAACACCACACCCGAACGTAACACGCGTATATGGCTTCAGAATCTCCCGGCTGTAGACTCGAATTTGTGAAATTGGTAGGGATCAGGGCTGGGCGAAATTTCTGTTTTCTGATTTTCTGGCGATTTTGAACGATTTTTTTCTGTTTTCTGTTTTCTGCGAAAATGGTGCAAAATTGGGTCAGAAAACAGAAAATTTCAAAATTTTTGGAATCCAAACGCGCCGGACGCCTCGCCCCGCGTCGCCTCCACAGTGCGTTGCGGAAGCGCGCTCCACCTCGAACACCTGACCGAATCAATTGCGCGGGCGGTTTTTTCAACGCGATCTAAGTTTTGTCCACCTCCTATTGTCACTATGTGTAAATCTCAGATCCTGAACTGAAGAAGGGTATATAGGTTCATTTGTTTCCTCACGTTATTTATCGTTTTGTGAAGCGATTTCGTGAGCTTGAAGGCTTTTGTTGGTAGCATTTTGTAATAGCCTTCACTCAGGTAGTGCTAAACATTATCAGTTCTAAAACGTTGAGACAAAATTTGAATTAAAATGAAAACGGAACTGTCACAAATGGGCGCTAGCTAAATGTCGTTTTCCTTATAAAGTAATCTGAAACGTTGATGAGTCCTCTTCTTGAAAATTTTATGCCCTTAGAGTGATTTTTACGATTTCTAGACCTTTATAATAATAAGCTTCCTGTTTAAGTAAGATTCAAGCAACTTATTCAACTTAAATAACTATTTTGAAATTGTCTGTTTTCTGTTTTCTGATTTTCTGGCGTTTTTGGCTTTTCTGTTTTCTGTTTTCTGGGAAAATTTTTAAAATTTCCGCTCAGCCCTGGTAGGGATGCAGTCGTCCATTGCATGTTCAACGATGGGTTGATGGCAATCTCGGATAATCGCTGATGATGGCAATCTCGGATAACGGGCTGAAGAACCACTTGCTATTGAGGTGAGAACTGTTGCAATGCGTGGAGCGGGCTGCGCCGATTGGCCAGGTGAGGGGTCCCGGCGCGATTCCCTGCCGTCCAGTGACGTTCCTGTGAGTCAATACCATTGGGTTTAAGGGTCAGCTCCTGTTGCTAGAGTGTTGCAGGATTCTTGTGCAGCCATATATCTACATATGTCCAGCTCGTACCTACATTTATATGTGCGTACGCATATAGTATAGCTATATGGTATGGATACACATGTATATACATAGAAACAGGTTTTCATCCCAATAGTAAGTGGTTGTTCGGCCTCACGAGAGCCGAGATGGTAGATGCCAACTCAATAACATCTTCGAGAACAAGTGCTAAAGAGCTAAACGTTGACTACCAGCGTAGCACGGCATTTGAAGAAAACTAAGAAGGTGAAAAGCTCGATAGAAGGGTGCCGCAGGAGTTGACCGAACATCAGCAATGCTCTCGTCCCGAAGTGCGTTCGCTTTTTTGGGCAATAAAAACTATCCTCTTCTGGAACATATTAGGATGTGGGACGAAAATGGATTCTCCACGACAATCGACGACTTTCAGGTCAACGCTTTGGACCACGACGAAGCTCTGAAGCGTTTCCCAAAGGAGACGTTGCTCCAAGGAAAGGTCAAGGTGATTGTTTGGTCAGCAGCTTCCCGCCACCAAGCGAAATCATCGCAGCGATGAGAAGCTCGACAAAATGCACCAAAAACTGCATCGAATTTGCCCGTCATGATCACCAGAGGAGGTACACTTCCACTCCATGACAATGCACGACTGCACGCTTCACTGTTGACAGCAAAAAGCTGATTGAGTTGGTATATGAAACTCTCGATACTCGCCAGACTTTTCTCTTATCTCTTTTTCTAGCGACATTTCGCGAGACATGCTTTCGAAATAAGGCAATACAAAAGATGCATTCGACAATTTCTGCAGAATTCCAAAATTCTACGCTTCTGGTATATACCATTTCCACGTCGAATTGGACACTTTTCAAATCAAATTGGACACTTTTAGACATTTTTCAATTCAAACTGGGCACTCTTCTAAGCTAGCCTGTGAACTTTGAAATCGAATTGAACGTCCTCCAAATCGAGACGAGCTTTTTGCAGGTTAAGAAAAACTAAAAAAACTAAGGACTCCACAAGATGGTTAGAATAATTTTTTGTCCAAAGAAAACTTAGAAAAACTTTTTTGAAATTTTTTGACTTCAGCCGCCGAATGAATGTGATAATTTTACAAAAAAATTTATTTTTTGTAAAAAATAATAAACTGAGCTTTATTTTAAGGCGCAGCAAGGTAGCAATCATGTCGTATAGCAAAAAACTGGATCGCGCCATGCACTTAAAAAGCTCGTCACAACGTTTATTTGATTGATAGTGTAAATGCTGCTTACATGCAGGTAGAAACTTAAAATATGTGTTTGTTTGCAATTCTTTGTGTATCAATCACCGCTTGCAGGTGTGAAACTGCATGCAAAAAAAACTTTTGCTGTCAATCGAATAAAAATCGCGAAGTATCGGACGGGGACGTGGCGCAATATCTCTGCTTTGGAAATATAAAATGGCCGCTTTCCTCCTCTTAAAAACAAACTTTTAATCATTGTTTTTCCTAAAAAAACAAAATTTTTATAAAATTTCAAACAAGTGTTCTCTTACTGGAAGTAAACTAAAACTTCAAAGAACGTTATACTAAAATTTTCCTCGAACAAAAAAATATTCTAAGGTTCTAGAGGAGACTTCCTAGCTTAATGTAGAAAAAGCTCATTTCAATATGGAAGAGTTCGCTCTGATTTCAAGGTCTTCGCAAAGCCTAAATCCTGTCAAAATAGCATCGCCAAAGCTCACCATGCTTTCCTTGTCAAAAGTCAAACGAAAGTGTCTCCATAGCAAGTAAAACAGTTTCTGATGAGCAACTGCAGGAAGACAGATTTTTTCATGGAGACAAGTAGCTGGTGAAATTAAAGAAGAACGTCGACAGAGGCAAGCGCTGCGAGAGTTTTTTTCCTATCAACCTAGATCGGCAACAATGATAGAGGCTTCGTGAAGGCATGCGAATCCCTCAACAATACGAGGAAATACTTCTATGTAACAAACAAACCTTGAAATAGGGTGGAAAAGAAAAGTGACATTTACATTTTCAATGCGCTTTTATGAATCGCTGTAGAATTAAAATTAGAAGCAATAAATAAATAAATAAATTTCAAAGAAAATTTTCATAAATTTCACTCTAAATTGAGCAATTATTTAAACTAAAATTTTTCATTTTAAACCGGACATATTTCAAACAAGAGTAGGCGTATATAAAGCAAAAAAGACTTTAAGCAAGGACAAAGTAATCTTTTGGTTAAGGAAGATTCATATTTAAAAGTATTATATCAGATATTAAAAATAAGCTAGACTGCTAGAGTGTCGGTGTTTCAAAATATATCCTTCGGTGCACACATATACCAGTTGTTCGACATCGTCAACCTCAAACTTGGATAATTAAACCAAAACTTTAATATACAAATACAGTACATATTAGAGCGTCTCAAAACCATCTTATAAAAGAATAGGGAATAGAAAAAATGAAGCATAAGAAGAGCGCCATGTGAATTTTTTTCACATGACTCTTTTATAGGGAGTTTTTTGTTTGCATTGCTGCACAGTCTGATAAATCTCTAAGCGAAATTCCTCACAGTTTCCCACGAAATCGTCCTAAAAATATTAACATTAAAAATAATGAATTAAATAAAAAACCACCTGAAAAGGGTGGTACCTCTAAAAAAATGTGTACGCTTTTTGAATGAGTATAAAATTCCTATCCCTTGTCCAAAATAATAATTTTAGATTTATTCTAAAGTACTCTTATGAAGCACAATAGGTAGAGTACGGCGCTGGTCAGTCCCCTTTGGGATGCGCCACGCATTCTTCTTGTACAGTGTGTCGTGAAGACAATTCGAAAGAGTACATGACCTATAGAATGATTTGCGGTGGCCAGCCTATGAAGCTGTCAGCAGGCAAGTATACTGCCACTTCACCGACCCCGTAGGGATTGAAGGTTTGGTTAGCCTGGGCAGGAAATTCGAACTAAGAACCTGGCATCGGATGCACGCGACAGCCGGCGCCACCTCCGACTGGGCTCCATGCGCCAAGTGCTCTGATACTAATGATTTTCGTGTGAAGACATTGCGCCGTGCTTTCGACCAGAACATTGTAACCTTTATTGATTGATAGTGTAAATATTGATCGCCTAATGTTTACGCTATGGCGAATAGTGGAATTTTGTCTTTCCATCTTTCGCGGCCGGTAAATTGGTACCAGACTTGTCTGGGAAGGATGAAACGCTGACTTGTCCATCTTCTGGCCAACGCACGTCATTTTATGGCCAAATACGCATTCAAACTGCTTCCACGATGCGTGGTGCATCCGAAAAGCAATTGGTTAACGCCTTCCTTTATCCTTATCCTTATAAAGTCACTTTGAGAGATTGGCAGATTACTAGGCAAATACGGCCAGGACCAACGGCCTTGGATCTATAGTCGCTTATGCAGATCAATGACACGTTACTATCTAAAAGAACTATAGAATATCGAACTTCAGAAGCTGTTTGTATGCTTCTCCGGTGAAGCACAGGAGTTTAAACTCGGCGTACTTGAAACTAATTTGTGCTAGTGGAAGACACATCCAGCTCTATTCTAGCGCCCCTTCGGTCTGATGAAAAAGATGAGCACTTAAGCGCCATGTGAAGCGGACTCTCTAAGAGCTCCCCATTGAATTTGGCGGTCATTGTCTTCAGAATCGCAGTTTCGGAAGGGATATTGGTTTATGATTGAATTTGTGACAGAATAGGCGGACTTATTCCTCATAAAAGCTGTGCACTTCTACAGTATTCACTCATATTTTTGAACATTTCTGTTATTTACACATTTATCGCTCTAAGCTGGATCCTTTTTAATTTGAATCCGTACACCTTTATAGTTAAAATAGGCACTTTGCAAGCCGTTAAAAAATAAAAAGGATAAAGGACGGCGTTATTCGATCCTCTCTGGGATGCGCCACGCATTCTACTTGTACGGAATGTCGTGGAGGCGTGTTGAATGCGTATTTGGCCATACAATGACTTGCGGTGGCCAGCCGACGTACAAGTCAGTGCTTTATCCTTCCCAGACAAGTCTGGTACCAATTCACCGACCTCGGAGGGATGGAGGGCTCGGTTGGCCTGGGCGGGGAATCTGAACAAGGAACCTGGTATCGGGTGCACGCGACAGTCGCGCCTCCTCCGACTGCGCTCCACGCGCCTCAAGCCCAGTAACATGTATCTAACGTTTAAATAGACACTGTCTAATGAAGTTAAAAATAAAATGTTTATTAAAAATTCACCTTTGCAGAATACTCAATAAAAATAACTCCACTGTTTGCATAAGCACAAAAGTCTTATCAGCTGACCCTTAGCAATGCTTCGAATCCTAATGTGCTAAAGATCAATGAATTTGCTGCCACACGGACAGAATGCGCCATGCACCCGTCCTATACATCGCATTATCTATTTGAATGATAGTGCAAATGCAGCTCACATGCGCATTAATCGAGAAACAGCAAAACCAATCACAACAGTACAAGAAATACACCACAACTATCCATTCTATAACTTCAGGTAAACAGTTTACACTGTCAATCAAACAAATATTTCAATGTTCCTGACGCGTGCACGGCGCAATCTTTTTATACAAATAGTCCTTCGTGTAAGACATTATAGAATACACCTAGGATCTTGTTTTGACTAACGGACTAGGAATAGTAAACCCTAATTACTCATTCAAAAAGTCTTCTTATATAACTGCTTTTGATATAAATCTTCTTAAAACAAAATGTTGTTTGGTTTTGTTTTTAAATTTTTCAATCCTACCTTAGATACGATCGTTTATTTATTCATTTTATACGTGGTATTCACTGCAAAAGGTAACAAATCCTGGAGGATACTACAAGAAATGTCACAAAAAAATCATCAGAAAAGGAGAATTTGATTATTACTATGATATTTTTACTTTCAGGTTTAAAACTGAAAGTGCCAAGTTTAAAATGAAGATGGCGTATTATGTAATTTCCGTATGAGTTCAGTAGGAGCCTGGTAGCACAGTCGGAGGTGGCGCAGATTGCCACATGCACCTGGTACCAGGTTTCTGGTTCGGATTTCCCGCCCAGGCCAAACAAACCTTCCATCACTCCGGGGTCGGAGAGTCGGTAAAAGACTTGTCTGGGAAGGACACAGCAGTGGCTTGTCCATTGGCTGGCCACCGCAAGGCATTGTAAGGCCAAATGCGCATTCAAGTAACCTCCACGACATCCTGTAGAAGTAGAATGCGTGGCGTATCCCAAAATAGATTGAGTAGTGCCTTCCTTTATCCTTCGTCCTTTAGCAGCTTCGGTATTGAAGCCCAAAGGGTAATTCTACTGCGGTGCATATTGCGTTTACTTCAAGAGGTTTCGAGGTTTCGACGCCTACACTCCAGCCATAAATCTCGAGTTAAGCTGTAGCAGGCGTGGAGCTGAGTGGGCATGACATGAAGTTCCCACCCTGCTTTGCTTTCTTTGAAGTCTCGGAGGAGGCAGCACATTCGAATGGCTGTTTAATGCCCTTCGAAGCATTCCCATTGCCTAGCACTAAGCTCTGGATGCCCGATTCAAGGGATAGGATATAGAGATCGGAATAGAAGGCCTTGAGAGAAGAAGGTCGGGATATGAATGCGTTACAGTTACGCTGTCATAAAATTTTCGAGTATTCGAATTCGAATATGTGCGAAAATGCGACTTTTCGAATATTCGAAAGAAAATCATTCCAATAGCTGTTCGAAATGATCATTCGAGTATAACTACAACGAAAGGTCAAGCGAAATTGGTGCCCTTGACTTTCACCAACGTCGTCGATGTGAAGTCAAAAAGAAACGCTGAAGCTGAAGTTTTGAAGAGCTTCACTTCTTCCATCCGCAGAGCCGCTTCTTGTGATCAATCAGGATGACGACGATTTTCTGCTTCTGCTCGCGCAGAATTCTGCTTCTGGTGATGGCGGCCGTGGTGGTGCTGGTGGTGCTGGCCCTAGTGCTCGAAGTTCAGTCTGGATGTCATCAATCAGAAGATGCCCGACCTGTCACCGGGTGTAAGGCAGCATCCAACATTCATAAATATAGACGATGCGACCCACTGTCATCGATTTCTTTGGGATACGCCACGCGTAATGCGTTGACCCATAGAAAATGGGTGATAACTGACGGCATATTTCGTGTAAAACTTGGATTAATGGTACATCTGCTTCTCTTTTTACATAGCAGATCAACTCTAAGCGATTAGCGGTACTAAAATGGAGCATGGAAGGTTTTTTACTTACAAGTTCAATCCGTAAATCGGAGTTGGTACGCTGGTAGAGCAGTGGAAGGAGGCGCCTGCTGTCGCATGTATCACGAATCGATTCGACGTTCGAATCAGGGGTGCACATTTAACGGTTAACGATTTAACGAATTTAACGAATTAACGGCATTTTTCGTTAAAATCTGGCTTAACGACTTAACGGAAATTTTTAGAAATTTAACGAAATTTTTAACGGACGTTTTTCTCAGTGCGTTTATCACATTTACTCTTTCTCTTCACTAATGATGCAGGCCTCATCCTCCCAATTAAGACTGTTCCTGAAAAAAAAACTATTGAAATCAGCAAGAATAATTTAACGTTTTCATGAAATTGTTTTGAATTTTGGAATTTTTAAATGGATTTTGGGGCGCGTGTAGCGTAGTAGGAGGAGGTGTCTGCTGTCGCGTGTACCCAATACCAGGCTTCTGATTCGCCTGCAACACTGTTGAAAATTAGGCCAACCAAGCTTTCTATCCCTACTGGGTCTGGGAATTGGTATCACACTTTCTGGAAAGGATAAAGCGCTGACTTCTTCATCGGCTGGCCACTACAAGTCATTATTTGGCCAAATGCGCATTCGGATCGCCTCCACTATATCCCGTAGAATTAGAATGCTTGGCGCATCCCAAGAGAGATTGAGTAATGCCGTTCTTTATCCTCATCCTTTAATGCATTTTGGAGCTAGAAATTTCTTCGTCGATCCTTCAAGCACCTCAACGAATCCACAAAGATACTGGTCTAACCTCCTCGTAGGATATGCCTATTCCCACGTGGCGTAACTTATCTCAGAATACTTTTGCTCGCCACCTGAAACAGTCGAGACGGAGAGAATGTTTTCAGCCGCTAGACGTATTTTAAGCGATTTTAGAAAAACGCTAGTAACAAAAATTAGGAATGCTACTTTTCCTGAACGTTAACACGTTGACGACGTGTCACACCTTTCTGCATTGTGGGACCGTGTGACATGATACCGCGTCACGGTTCCGACGTTGCAAAAATGGGTTGGTCCCGCGCACAAGGCACTCGAAAATCGTGCGTTCGAAAAAGTGTTAGCATTCCACTGATAGGCCTTTAATTGCATTTTTGTTATAGCTTCTGTGCTTCATGGGCTATTGCTCGTATCGAAATTGTATATGCTCGTAGAACAGTCACACAAAGCGGTTTCGCAAAGAGCTAGGCCTTTGTCATACCATCGCTCACCCCGTCGCCTAATGATATGCTCCCATATCGATCGGTCGGCGCGATGGAATCGATATGGGTGCATATCATTAGACGTCGCTCGGGGTGAGCGATGGTATGACAAAGGCTCTAGGGAAGCGGGGAACTCCGGGTTCTGTCTGATCGCACATTTTATAGTAAGATGCCTTGCCGGTGGTCATCTTGTTGATATTGTTGATGTTTGTTGATGTTGAATTGTTAATTTTCATTGCAGTGTTATACTCCATTCCTTAAACTAGCTGTTGACCTCTTGAAATTGAAAACTATAAGGTTTTCTCTGATTTTTCCTCTTGAAACAATGGTCTGCAGCTAATTGTATTTTTTAACGAAATTTAACGATTTACCGGAAATTTAACGAAAATTTTCCGTTAAAAAATTTCGTTAAAAAATTTAACGGACAGAATTCAGTGTGCACCCCTGGTTCGAATCCCGCCCAGAGAAACCAAGCCTTTTGCCCTCTGTCATCAGTGCATTGGTACCAAAATTGCCTGTAAAGGAAAAAACATTCACTTGTTCATCGACTTTTCACCGGTAGTTATTGTATAGAGGATAAAAGGATAAAGGGCGGCGTTACTAAAGCCCTTTTGGGATGCGCCACGCATTCTACTTCTACGGGATGTCGTGGAGGCTGTGTAAATGCGTGTTTGGCCATACAATGACTTGCGATGACTAGCCGATGAATAATTCAGCACTTTATCCTCCCAGACAAGTCTTGTACCAATTCACCGACCACGGAGGGATGGAAGACTTGGATGGCCTGGGCGGGAAATCCGAACCAGGAACCTGGCATCGGGTGCAGGCGACAGTCGGCGCCTCCTCCGACTGCGCCACACGCGCCCATTGTCATTGTATACGCCAGATACAGATCCGAGTTTCTGGCACATAGAAGGGAAAATGAGGGGAAAAGAAAAACATGTCTTTATCGTCACTACTCCATGAAGACCGTCATGCTTTTTTCTAGACCAAGTTACACTAAGCAAACTTAGTAATACTACCTATTTACCTACTTACCTACCTAGCTACCTACCTACCTAGCTACCTACCTACCTATCTGTCTATCTATCTATCTACCTATCTATCTATCTACCTACCTACCTATCTATCTATCTATCCATCTATCTACCAACCTACCTACCTATCTACCTTACCTACCTACCTACCTGCCTACCTACCTGCCTACCTACCTACTTACCTATCTATCTATCTATCTATCTATCTATCTATCTATCTATCTATCTACCTACTTACCTTCCTACCTAACTAACTACTTACCTATCTATCTATCTATCTATCTATCCATCTATCTACCAACCTACCTACCTATCTGTCTATCTATCTATCTATCTATCTACCTACCTACCTACCTACCTATCTGTCTATCTATCTATCTTCCTATCTATCTATCTATCTATCTATCTATCTATCTATCTATCTATCTATCTATCTATCTATCTATCTATCTATCTATCTATCTATCTATCCATCTATCTACCAACCTACCTACCTATCTACCTTACCTACCTACCTACCTGCCTACCTACCTGTCTACCGACCTACTTACCTACCTACCTACCCTGACATGAAAATTTCAGCAAAAAATTACATCACTGTGCGAAACCTGAAAAAGAAATTTTGCCCATAAGAGCATAATGGTTCCTACTCGTACACAGAGGACTTTTTTGTCTTCATCTTCTTGTTCGTTGATCACCTTGATCTGCCACAATCGGGTGCACATCAGCTAGCTTAGGATCGATAGACGTAGTTGGAAACGAAAGTGAGGGGTGTGCAAAAAACTGAATAAAAATGAATGCCGCTTTTCCAAGGGTGAGCCGACGAATTTGGGCAGCCTTCAGCATTTTACACAAACGTTTCGATTCAAGAACCTTCGAACTTGTTTTAAACACTCATATCCCAAGAAACATTGCACGGTCCAGTTAAAGGTATCCTGCCAACGTACTGCAGACCTCCGTATTCGACGAAAGGCCTTGAAAAGCTATTTCTGAGAAAAACTCCCTTAGAAAGAACTTTAAGTTTAGTGCTTCAAGTGTTATTTTATACGTAATTGGATGGCTTTTAGGAAAGAAGCAAAAACTTTTCTTAATCCATTACCCAACTAAAGGTTAAAGGATAAAGGCCGGCGTTATTCAATCCTCTTTGGGATGCGCCACGCATTCTACTTCTACGGGATGTCGTGGAGGCGTGTTGAATGCGCATTTGGCCATACAATGACTTGCGGTGGCCAGCCGATGTACAAGGATGGAAGGCTTGGTTGGCCTAGGCGGGAAAACCGAACCAGGAACCGGTATCGGGTGCCTCCGACTGCGCTTCACGCGCCCATTATACCCAACTAGGAAGCGGTAACGCTTTTCATGAGCACAAATGAGTCATTGTTCTCATTTCTCCTTCATCACTTCTTCGTCGTTGATCTTCCCACCTACCGGTAGTTTCGATCTGTGGCAACCGATAGGCCATCGGCATCGGTGATCGATGGAGATGACTCGAAACGAAAGTGAGGGGTGTGCAAAAAATTCGAATAAAAATCTATTTTGCTATTTTAAAGGCGTATCAGCGGATTGGGCGCGTGTAGCGCAGTCGGAGGAAGCCCGGTTCTCGCGTACACCCGATACCAGGTTCCTGGTTCGGATTTTCCGCCCAGACCAACCAAGCCTTCCATCCCTCCGGGATTGGTGAATTGGTACCAGACATGTCTGGGAAGGATATAGCACTGACTTGTACATCGGCTCGCCACCGCAAGTCATTGTATGGCCAAACACGCATTCAACTCGCCTCCACGACATCCCGTAGAAGTAGAATGCGTGGCGCATTCCAAAGGGGATTGAGTAACGCCGTCCTTTATCCTTTATTTTATTATTATCAGCGGATTTGGACAGCGTTTAAGTTCAAAAACTGGTGCACCTCCTTAAAAATGACTGGAATTGCGTTGCACTCCTTTAAATCCTAGACACTCTACACCAGAGTGGGCGTTTAATTCTGGTCGTTAATTTTTATCGAATTTTTGTAGTAAAAACATGTCCGTTTCATTTCTGTTAACATGCTAAGCTTTATTTAAAATGCAACTAACTGGGTACTATTATTTTAATGGAAGAAACAGGAAAAACAATTCGCATACCATTTTCACGCCGAACTGAACAGCTTTCAAATTAATAAAGCAAGGTGGTAATATAAAATTGTAAAATATTGTGTTCTTTCGAGGTGATTTGTGTTGACACCTACCCCGAGACAAACCTCTTTATAATAGAATTGAAGTAAATTAGGTTTGAAAATTTTCAAAGGAATGTGGACACTTTTAAAATCAACCTCAACACTTTGCGGACTTTCGAAATGAGCGCCTTCCAAATTTTATTATTTTAGCTGCAAAAAATGGTTTCAAACACTTTTTAAATGCGGAAACTTAACAGCTATTTTTGTGAAGCACCCAGTCTAATGCGCTGCGATTTTTATCAGTGAAATCAATTTTTTATTTCTTTCTTTACAGATTCTCGTTTGAAAAATCCCTAAAATTCTGTTTGCGCAGAGTAACGCACTATTCACTGAGGTAGTAAAGCAAATAAGTAAACATCCACTCCGCGCAGCTTCAAGTGAGCAGTGCACTATCACTATCAATCAGATACACAGAGTGGTGTGCTGAGCAAGTGCATGGCGCGATCAGTGTACAACGTTAAGTCGCGCCATGACAAGACTTTACACTCAAAAGTGGTTGCTTCCTAAAAATTAAAGTAAGTCTAAAATCATTCTTAAGGCCAAATAAAAGTAAAAATTTTATATAGAATTTTAAACCCTGTCTCCTCTTTTTTGGAAAAATTAAGGTATAAATTTTGAAGAATGGCCATAGTCATTTTTTAATTCTTAATAAGGCCCTGATAAGTTTGAAAGATGTTTGTTTGTGATCTGAAAGGTGTTCAGCTTTGTTTCAAACCTGCTCTGTTTGCCCTGAAAAATACAGTTTGACCTGAACATGGTATATTTCCATTTCGACCCCAGTTTCGCGATTTTATAAGGGGTATTTTTTGAAAGCTCCCTTCAAACATTACTAGGATAAATTTAATAAATTTATTCGGGACTTTTAGCAAAAATCTAGGGATGAGGAACCGAAACTAGTGTTTATCTCTACGACTTTCATTCTTAAATCGAAAATAAACGTTTTCAAAACAAAACAGACACTACATAACAAAAGCAGAATAATTTTTTGTTTGGAAAAAACTCTGTAGCTACTATTAAAAAAGTGTCCTTAAAAGAATTGTGTGCATTTTTAAATGCATATAGAATTTCTATTATTTACCAATTGCATTCTGAAGCGCTCCGCCACAAAAAATTAGAAGGAGATTGTGCCCTGCACTCGTGCTGAGCATTGGCAGCAATGTTTACTTGCGTGGTAGTGTAAAGGCTGTTGATCTCTGACATTATTTGTTTAAAATTTCTTCGAAAAATTATTCAAAAATGCTGTTTAAGGTCAAACGACAGAAATTTTGTGTTTTATTCAAAAAATTGAGTATTTTTTCTTCAGACACTATGCATATACCAACTTTTATTATAAAAAAATTATTTTAAAAACATGATGTTTATTAAACTTTATGTACGCCCGATTAAAATTGCAAAACGACCATTTTATTTCTAAAGGTGTCCGGTTTCAAACTAAAAAAAAATGTCCAGCTTAAAATGAAAATGGTACTTATCTTCAAGCAGTTGACGAAGTCTGTCCCTTGTACAAACAATAAGTACTGCTTCCCTTATGTTCCAAACCGTTCCTTCCATGTGGAAAGAAGCACTTGTCACACCTATACCAAAAGGTTCAAAAAAGACAATATCAAATGTAGTGTCAAATTATAGACCGATTAGCATTACTCCAATTCCAATAAAAATACTCGAAAAAATTTTGCGTGAAAAACTTTTGAGTTGGCTTCAGCGTAGAAATTTACTTCCACCAGAACAACACGGTTTTTTGAAAGGTGCTTCTACTACCACACAGTTACTCGATAGCACATTCGATTGGTACTCTGCTTTGAATAACAACCTTTCTGTTGATGTTATATACTTTGATTTATCAAAGGCATTCGATCGAGTTAATCACTCTAAGTTGATTCTTAGGTTAAGAGAAGTGGGAATCGATGGTGATTTGCTGACGTGGTTCTCATCTTACCTTTCAGATCGTCACATGTGGGTGGAAATAGGAAATTCATTCTCTAAGCGCTACCCTTGCCCGAGGGGTGTGCCCCAAGGCGGCGTACTTTCACCACTTCTTTTTGTTATTTATTGTCTTGACCTTCCAGCTATTTTAAAGACTCACACGTCAGTAAAAATTCAGCTCTATGCCGATGACATCAAAGTATATGGAATTTATGGAAATGAAGATAAGTATGAAATCCACGCAGCATTGAGTCAATCGATATGCAGGTTAATGGAGTGGGCAGAAAATTGGGATCTCCCGGTCAACCTTGAAAAAACGTATGTTGTGCATTTAGGCAGAAATTATGGACTAGAATATAGATACAGAGGAGTCGTTTTCAAGAAATTCGACGAGGTTAAAGACTTAGGAGTATATATCAATGGCTCTCTTAATTTTAAGACGCACATAAGCAATATTGTTCGTAAAGCACAGAAATGCCTGTTCTTCCTTTTCAGGAACATACACTCCAATGATAAAAACATATTCTTGAGACTTTATAAAGCCTATATACTTCCACAATTGGAATATTGCAGCCAGGTGTGGAGTCCCCACCGCAATAAGAAACTACAAATGCAGATTGAAAAGGTTCAGCAAACTTTTACACGTATCCTGATGTGTAGGGTTTTTGACGTGAGATGCCCTTATTCCATGCCTAACTACCCTACCAGGTTGCAAATTTTCGGTCTCAAAAGCCTCCTATTTCGTCGAGTTTTCAACGACCTAGTTCTCGGCTTTCGTATGTTGCATATGGACGTAAAGCTCAAAACTAGCAAGTATTGGAAATTTAGACCCACTTCTGGTCGTACAAAAAGCTTTGCAATCGATTGCTCCCCGCTTGAAAAATGGCATCGGTCTCAAGTTTACAACTCCTTCTTTTACCGAACATCAAGGTGGTTGCAAATTCTACCCGCTGAAGTGTTAAGTTCTCCTAGTGTTTCAGTGTTTCGTAGCAGGTTAAGTAAGTTAGATCTTCTTTCGATAAAAGGTGTTCAGGATCTTTAGAGATCGACTTCAAGCAGCAGATACATCTCCCTCCTTTGTCATGCCGTGGGTTTATTTTTTTAAGTTTTCAAGCAGTGCTTATTGTTATTTATTTCTAATGTTTTGTTGTTTTCAGCTCAAGGAATTAAGTGACTAGGTGTTGTATTGATTCTGTGAATTTGGTCTTCCTTGGTTACTAAATGCTCACGTTTTTTTCCAGACACGACATTTAGAAGCTCTTGGATTACTTTCCACAATTGGCGGGCAGACTGGTTTCGCAGCTACTCTCGTCAACACAAGAATGCGGAATGACACATGATTTTTTTTTCTGTTTGTCGTTATTGATTTATTAGCAATAATAGCAATGTGTACTGGGTCATTATGCACGCTTTGCTTTTTATGATGATACGAGCTGCTATTCAGAACTTAAGAACCAATGAGCCCACCCACCATGATTCCGCAATTTTTTCGTTTTTTTCTATTTACATTCTTTATTTATTCAATATCTGTTCATACTACAAGTTCAGTTTGGCTAACTCGGTTCTATGGAAGCAGCTCCGAAAGGAAGCTTAATGCTGTTGCGGCACGCCTGGGTATGATCGGAATTAAGGCCGGACTCCCAGGTGCTTCCTTCTGTCCAAGCTGCTCGAAAGTGATTTCATATCTCAATCGGAATCACACCATAGCAATACTGAGTGCCAAACCGACTTCTGCAGATTTGAACAAGAAAAGCAAATTATTTTGACTAAATTCTTGGTAAATTAAGCTAACTTATCGCTGCGTTCCTCATTACTATCCTATCTATATTCATGCGTTGGGTGGCCTCCTTGTATCTGTGTCTTCTGAATGGCTGAAAGCATTGGCCAAATTGCGTTGCATAGTGGCATAATGACATCATATTGTTCTTTTTTTCTACGCAAATTAGTTGTAACTGATCGATTTGTTTTCCAAGGTCCTGTTTACTGTGCGCACCTTTGTGCAATTATAAATAAATAAATAAATTAAGGGCGCGTGTAGCACAGTCAGAAGAGGCGCCAACTGTCGCCTGCACCCGTTACCAGGTTCCTGGTTCGGATTTCCCGCCCAGGCCAACCAAGCTTCCCATCCCTCCGGGGTCGGTGAATTGGTACCAGACTTGTCTGGGAAGGATAGAGCGCTGACTTGTTCATCGGCTGGCCACCGCATGTCATTGTATGGCAAAATACGCATTCAATTCGCCTCCACGACATTCCGTAGAAGTAGAATGCGTGGCTCATCCCAAAAAGGAATTGAATAACGCCGTCCTTTATCCTTTATCCTTTATCCGATAAATGCACGTTGTAGCACAGTCGGAGGAGGCGCCAGCTATTGCATGCAGTCCAACTCAAGGTTTTTGGATCGGATCTCCCGTCCAGCCCCCAGGCCTTCTATCCATCTGGGGTGATGGAATTGGTTCCGCTTTTATCTGAAAAGGATAAAGCATTGACTTGTCTCAACGATGTTTTGTTGCGATCAAAACTTCTAGCGCTAGGCGGGACTCGAACCCGCACCTCCCTCTGACCGGGCGGGAATACTCTACGCCTTTACACCACCGGGCCGTTTGATCGAATGCAACATCCACACCTCGTGGGACCGATCAGCACTGACTTGTCTATTGAATGGCCACCGCGAGTCACTGTGTAGAACAAATACGCATTCCAGTTGTCTCCACGATATCCCGTAGAAAGAGAATGCATGGCGCATCTCAAAAAGTTTGACTAACGTCGACCTTTACACTTTTTAGTTTATCCCATGAGACTCTTCTCCTAATTCGGCTAGATGCTATGTAAACCACATTTAGCCGAAGCCCAGCGCTTTGTCTCACTGGACCCGCTTTCCGCTATTCCAAGAACGGGTTCGCTAAGCGGCGCCGAGCGTTTCACTTAGCCATCCGGGGTTCACACAGCGGCATCCGGCCTGATCGCTCTCCTCATCATATCACGCACGTTCTCCGGGTGAAATCCCCTCGAAATGCGGAAATTCAGTCGCTGAAAATTCGCGCGCGCGACACGGGACATGCAACAGGAGCTGCTGGACTGAGCTGGATCGTCGGGCCGCCCGCGCCGCACGGCTTGACCCCTTTAGGGGGCGGAAAAACGATGGAATGAAGCGCCCAGCGAACTGGATAAAAAGGGACACTGGTGACGGCTTCGCGATCACCATATTCGACGCTCGACCATCGTCCGACTATCTCTGATGGGTCGGCAGCTTCTCTTCGCTTCGGTCTTGTTCGCTGTGCTCGCCTCTCTGGCCTCGGCCAGGCAAAGTGGGTCTGACTTCATCTCGATTTTTCTCTTTCGGTTTTTCTATTTTATGCTTAAATCTAATAAATCAATAAAACATAAATTACTATTAAACGAATAGTGGAAAGTAGAACCTCAGTATTTTGTCCTTATAGAAGGAAACATATTCTGTTGGGAAAAGTGCAAAGAAATTTCACCGGGAGGCTTTACTTGAGCCTGAATTGATTCAGTTGCGTGAGCTTACCTTACTCGTCTCACAGAAACCGAGACCTTGGATTGAAGTCTCTGGAATCTCGTCAAAAAATCAGAACCCCTGTATTGCTCTCAAATTTCAGAGTGCGATGCTAAAGCACTATAAATTTTGAGAGCAACACAGGGGTTCTGGCTTAAAATTTTATCGGTCCTCAATAACTAGAGGTAGTTCTGTGAAAATGGACTACAGCACTCCAAAGGCGAGCCTATGGTGTAAATCATCTACAACTAGAGAAGGTTCTATAAATCCATAACTTTGAGAAGTGTTAAGGATATATGTAGAATAAAGAAAAGCGTTACTCAATTCTTTTGGGTATGCGCCACGGATTCTACTTCTACAGGATGTTGTAGAGTCGAAATGAATGCGTATTTAGCCGCACAATGACTTGCGGTGGCCAACCGATGAACAATTACGCTCTTTATCCTTCCTACACAAGTCCGGTACCAATTGACCGACCTCGAAGAGATGGAAGGCTTTGTTGGCCTGGGCGGGGAATCTGAACCAGGAACCTGGTATCGGGTGCACGCGACAGCCGACGCCTGCTCCAGCTGCGCCACACGCGCCCGCATTTAAGAAGTGCAGTATATTTAAGGCCTCCTTGCTTTTCTACTCTCCGACGCAAAGCTGGGTGTCCACTTTTACGTTAATAAGTAGTAGGTTGTGTTGAGAATTTGTATGTTTTTCTCTGCGGCCTACCTTATGCAGCGTCTTAAATAAATAGATAAGAAAGTAAATAAACAAATAAATAAATCTAATGCGTCACAGTGCAGTGGAGGAGGCGCTGGTTGTTGCGTGCACTCCGAATCAAGCGCTCGTGGTTTGCCTCAGGCCCAGGCCAACCAAGCCTTCCTCCCTCCGGGGTCGGTAAATTGGTACCAGACGTGTCTGGAAAGGAAAAACCCTTGTCTTGCCCATTGCCTGACCACCGCAATTCATCGTATAAGCCAAGTACGCATTCACGTCGTCTCCACGACATCGTATAGAAGTAGAACGCGCATCCCGCAGAGGATTGACTAATGTTGGCCTTTATCCCTGTGTGGCTAAATTACCGCTTTAATGGCAAACATTTCTGCGCTGATTTTGTGCTTTTCACAACTTTGAGCCAAGTTTTCGACGACAGTCCTTCATTGGAAGCTTCTTCAAACACAAAAATAGTGCAGAAATAGTCTCACAAGTCTTGGTGCTCCTATAGCACGATAGATCACACCTGTAGCAGTCTAATGGAGAGAGACACTTCACTCAGCTTTTTGGATAAAAGTGGAAGAGCACTGGCTTATAAAAATGGCGAGAACTGATTTGTCCGCAATTTTCTAGTGGGAAAAGCCAGCCTGTTGGTGTTTTTGTTTGGCGTTTTCTAGTGGTGCCCTCCTCCGATTAGGATAGATCCAGGCATCTAGTGAAATGTGCAAGATGATACGCAAATGCAGATTCTGAAGCATGCTCAACAAGCAGACCATCCTATGGTAGAAGAATAGAAGAAATAAGAAGCATTTCTCCGATGAAAACACCCTTTGGACTTGCACCCGAATATGGTCCGTCGAACGTCAGAAGTGCGAAGTTCTGTGCGATCCTTCTTCGTGAAATCCTAAGTGATCTCTAGGCAGTATAAAATATTTGGTACTAGTAGTTAATGTGGCCTACACGGATTGAGACGCATCAGACCAATCAGGTCACATCGAACGGATGCGTCAACCAGACGAAGAGTATACTATCGGTGCACTGATTGGATGGCGCTGTTCGGTCGAAGCTCTGTTTGAATATGATTAGCTGGGGCGTTCCCGATTTCCCCTGTAGGCCACATTAACGACTAGTACCAAATTTTCTTAAGGCTATCTCTGCCCCTTCCTCCCTAAACGACGCTCTTTTAGACCATTTCGGTGATCCGTGCTATCTTTGTCGATGCTTCGTCGAGTACACCGATCGAGATGTAGCCGTTCCGATACGGCCGTACGCGATGGCAGCCGACGGCTACGACACCACCGAGGACAGATGCCTGGCCACTTGCCTAAGAGACAAGGTGAGCAGCAGCTGGAAATGGTCTCAAACACCATTTGTTTGTTTTTTGCTCTAGATCTGTTCTACAGGGTGTCCAAGAAATGTTATAACTCCTCGAACAAAGGAATACTAATTCGGTACTTGTCGTTAATATGGCCTACATGAGCGGACGGGATCGCACAAGGTAATCATAACCAATCGGGGCACCGCTCGTTCAGTGCTCTAGTGTGCACATTCCCTCTGTCTGGCACTCCCGTTAGATTCGGCTTGATTGGTCTGACACACCTTCCTCCTCATGTAGGCCATATTGTCGACTAGTCGGCCAACTTTTCCCAACTGCAATGACATTCGTTTGGAAAGAGCCACGATGAATGAGCCTTTTTGAAGGTGCACATAGCACAGTCGTCGCCTTCGGTGGCCTTGTCCCTTGCACCTTAAGCTGATTCGAGATTCGCCCCGCCCAGGCCACACCGTTCATCGTAGATCCCATTTCAGTTAGCCTCCGCGACATCTCGTAGAAGAGGAATGCGCGGCGGATTCTAGAAGAGCTCCTTACACAACACATCGAGCACTTTCTGATGCCAAAGCTCATGTTCCAGAAATGCGGTGTGGCTGTGTACGGCATGGTTGGCGGTCGCAAGGTGTTCGCCTGTGAGTTCTACGAGCACATCGACTCTAGACGCTCGCCGTTCTACTCGCCATTCGTCAACATCTACATCAAGAAGGCTTCTTGTCCACTGAAAGGTTAGTCCATCAGTCCGTAGCAATTCTGAAGACACCCGGCCAAGCATTCAGAAGAGTCGCAAATGGTTTGCCACTTCCAGCAGGTGTTTCTTTACCCAACCATAAGGCTCGAGTCAGGCCTGATAGGACGTTCTGTGCTTAACGAACAGCTCTCAAACCACCAACACTATAGACTTTCAGTCAAAAGCACGGCGCACTCCTAATGATAAAGAGCATTCTGAAGCTCTCCTTCGTGCCTACGGTGCAAAATTCTTAGGACAAATTTAAATTACTTGTTATGTATGACTCGGTGGGCAGAGGAACCAACCGTGGTGTGCACCCTGAATCGATTCCAGGTTCGTACATCGTGATGAACAGATGAACATCGTCGAACATCGTTCCAACCAACCACCGCCCTTCCGGGTTGATGTGAAGTTGTTTAGGGTGGATAAACCACTTGTTCGTTGAATAGCTAAGTCACTTACGCTTCCAAACTGCCTCCTCCACCCGCGAAAGTAGAATGCGCGGCGCATTCTAAAACCGGAATCGATTTACGTCAACCTTTATCATATATTTTGCTCTCTTTAATCTCTCAGACCTTGAAGAGTCAGAAATAAAGGCCAAGCTGAAGTCGGAACTCTGTGCACCTAAACTTTTTGGAATGCGCCGTGCACACTGCACTTCTAGGCTTTTCCTCCCGGTAGATGCCGTCCTAAACAGCGCTTACTAGGGGCATTGCTTTTCTTTCGAAGGTATTGTATCATCATCACGTATCTTGTATTGTACCATCTACCTTCTCAGTGATCAACGAATTGCTCGTCCCGTCCCCACGCATCACTATAGTGTGCCAGAGTTGCCCAGTGGGTCGTCCTCGTGAGAGGGATACAAAGAGCACAATTTCTCTAGTTCAGGCCCCTGCAAAGTAATGGTACTAGAAAGTGCCCTCCGAACCCATTGTCAAAATCAAGAAATTGAAGTCCATATAGGATGATGAAGCACAGTTGTGGCAAACACAATTCTTTAGACATCTAGTGGTCACCTGCGGATAAACATTGTTGAGGCTAAAGGCCAACTACCCGCCGACTGAAATTCACCGACAGGTGATAGAATTTTCTCCTACTAGTGACCAACTTTCCTCCGGCAGTTGAACAAGATTTTGAACAAGAGCGTGCTTATTTAGCTTCGCGAGTTAGCTTAGTTTTGCAATATGGCACTTCTACGCAACCACACAAATTACGTGTTACTTCACGCCGTAATCTTTTAGCCACTCAGACACTCAGCGATCAAGTGGAATGCCAACTATAATTCACCGTAGAAATACACCACCAGATGGACGATGTCTCGAACTCGGCTACATTGCACCACCGCATACCACGGCCTGTCGTAAATTTGGGTGTGTGGTGCACCACACACTCAAATTTAGGACGGGCCGGGTTATGCGGTGGTGCAATGTAGCCGAATTCCGATGTCTCACCTGGAACTCGGCGAAATTTCTACGGCGGGAGTTCGAAACGTATTTTTCGTCAAGCTTCAACCCATTTCAAACTCCAGCCCAAAAAAGGCAGTTCCACTGCTGATGAAAAACAGCTCACCCACCAGTGAAATTTCGACGATAAGGTGTAGCTGCTCTTCTTGCTGAAAGCTGCGAGTTTGAAAGTGATTCTTGCAGCGGCTGTGTCCCATAAACGCCTATATTGTTGAGCACAAAGCTGTTAGTTGGCTCCTTAATTACGAGGTCCTGCTAGCTAAAGTGTTACCTGAAAAGTTCGACTTTGGCCGACTAATTGCTCGAGCGAGCGCTGGTAACTTCTCCATGCATCCTTACCTAGTGCCAGAGTTGCCCAGTGCCCAGTAAAAGCACTGAAAAAGCGTCTACATGCATCTCGTTCGAATCAGGCGTATAGGCATCCAAAGCTGATAGAAAATTCCTAAAGTATTAACATAAAGCGTCAATGCTGCGATGCCTGAAAAACTATGTTTACTCGAAAAATAAGAGAAACTAAAGCTTGAAAGTTGGATTACTTCGATTCAAAACGTGCCTCTTTTGCTTTTCTGTGTCCTATCCGGCTCTCTAATCAAAAAACGAAGAAAAAATCGTTTTAGTGGTTTAAGTAGCGCCGAAGATCTTTGCATGAAATTTTGTTTTGAGCTGGAGGGGATTAAGTCCCGCCTGGCGAGCCAGCTTCGATTCCAAGCCAGCTTCTGTGTAGCTGGCTGGTAGGTCGTTCCATTTACGAAGCATTTTAACGCGCAGGAGGTCAGACAAACTGAAATCCACTGTTTTTCAACGGTTCTTCGCTTTAGACGATCTATTCGCCACCGTCGACACGATCGCCGCCGACAACTCGTCGCTGAAACGACGACTGAAACACGAGAAAATGCTGACCCGACCGAATCCCTTTGAGGGCTAAGCACCGCTGGACTGCAACGATCTCTTTCTAATAACACTCGCCTAATAAATGTCTATTTTGGATTCTTGTTGCACGTGCAAGAGACTGGTGTTTTCTCCTTTTTAGAGAAATCAAGAGGAATGGCGATGTCTGCAGTGCAACATTGATGTGAACCCGTCGAATCTCCTATTCTCTCTGAATTATTGAGGGCAACTAATTCTTACGAATAGCCTTTTTTCATTAAGTTGGCCGGAAAGTCCAGGCGGTTTTAAGTGGTCCACTTCAAACAATCACGCCTTCCTTCACACTCATCGGATTCAGTCGAAATAAGCACTCTTCGAATCACTATTCCTTCTCAACGTCACATTGATTGGATCATGACACCAACAAAAAACTGGATGGTCAAGATGCGGCAAATTCTAGAAAGGCAGTTTTTGCGCGATTTCGCGTGCGAAGGTTCTACCGGTGAGGATCTTCTGAAAGTGTTTGAGAAGGTGATAGACGGTTACCGCAAGTTCTGGTGAGGATGGCGGGTGAGGCAGAACTTCAGCTCCTAATCTGTTCAATTTTCGTGATGGGGATTTATGAGGATTTGAGTAGGCGCTGTCATGAAGAGGAATCGGACCTCTTCTGTTGACCAATACCGGCTGCTGCAATTTTCGATAGACCTCGTGGGCTTCGTCACTGTAGGACTTTGCTCGGATGAAGAACACGAAAGGATTTCAAAAGTGCGCGAAAGCTAGAGCTGAGATGTAATGATTAAGCGGTCGATGTGACCCCTCTCATTGGGAAGACTGTGACAGTTTGTTCGAAATTCGTCGATACTCGAGTTCTAGTTCTGGGCAATTCTATTAGGTTGTCACATAAGTTCTGTCCGATCCCGATAGGCGTTACTTTGTGATTGATTTTTTCATGTATAGAGAAAGTAATTGTATATATGTTGTATACTATTTTGTAGCGCTTGTTTCGCTCTATAAAAATTGGTGTGTTGCTTTTAAAAAGTCGTGAGCATTGCTTCGTTTTAGGTGCTGGACGAAACCATGGAAAAACGCACTTGCGGGCAATAATGCTTCATGAGTTCAAGCATCGCCGCAGTGTTAGCGAGGCAACTCAAAACATCAAGATGGCATGGGGAGAGGACTCCGATAACGAACGCACCGTGCGCAGATGGTACCAGAAGTTCCGGGTTGGAGACGTGGACCTCGAAGACAAGGACCGCTCAGGACGACCAGCCAAATGTGATGACGGACGTTTGAAAGAAAAAGTGGAAGCCGATTCACGAGGAACTGTGCGTGAGATGGGGAGAGAACTTCAGGTCAGTCGTACAGCCATTTCGAGGCACCTAGAGGCGATAGGAAAGGTGAAAAAGCTGGATAAGTGGGTGCCCCACGAACTCACTGAGGAGCAGCAGAGGTGTCGCCTGGAGATCTGTTCTTCCCTTACTATAAGGAACGAAAACGATCTGTTTCTTGACCGGATAATTACCTGTGACGAAAAATGGATCGTGTACGACAATCCAAGAAGATCAGTGCAATGGCTGGATAAGGAAGAACCGCCGAAACACTTTCCCAAACCTAGCTTCCATCCGAGGAAGGTCATGCTCACTGTCTGGTGGGCTGCAACTGGTATTATCCACTACGACTTCTTGAAGCCTGGTGAAACCATCACGGCAGAGAGATACTGTCGTGAATTAGACGTGGTTCACCAAAAGTTGCTTGAAATGCGTCCTGCACTGGTGAATCGAAGAGGACCGATCCTTCTTCACGACAACGTCCGTCCACATGTCTCGCATCTGACCACCCAAAAATTAAACCAGTTGAGATATGAAGTTCTCCCGCATCCCGCTTATTCACCAGACCTAGCTCCAACGGATTTTCATCTTTTCAAGCATCTCGATGGTTTCCTCAAGGATAAAAACTTTACTAATGTAGCAGATATCGAAATTGCCTTCGAGTGTTTCATTGCTTCTAGAAATTCAGATTTCTTTCGAAATGGAATTAACGCTCTTGTATATCGTTGGCAGAAGTGCATTGATTGTAACGGTTCTTACTTTGATTAATAAACTTTATTTTCTGCTGAGATACTACACCGCAAAGTTGCCATCGAAAATCGGACAGAACTTATGTGACAACCTAATAGATTCAGGCTCTGTGATAACAAAGAAACTGTCATGTTTTCAAGAAACACGAGGCATGAAGTCGTCGACGCCAAACGCTGTGCTCACTCAGGAAGTTGCACAGGAAAAAAATGCGAGGACGTAAAGGAAACATCAGTCATTCCCGAGCTAGCTCGAGGAAATGCCTATCCCGGTACCATCAAATGCATGGAGAGCTGCGGCGGGCCTGGCTGTGGATGTTTCTACCTCAGTAGCGGGTGCCTTTTCTATCGCATATTCCACGTTCTAAACGACAATGCCATCTACGAGTTGTTCCGATGCCTTTCTTGGAAGGAAAAGGTGGAAATCGAGATTGAGTCAGAGGATGACAGTGGAAAACACCAATCGACCACGGTGTTCCTGCAGCCAGCGGTACCCGTGACGACAGGAACAATTCGCCGCAATCTGAGCTCCTTCGCGATGCCTCCAACTTCTGCACTAAATGCACACTTCATAACGGACGGAGATGAAATGGCCATATGGGACCAGAAGATACAGATGCCACTGAAATGCCAGTCTAGAGAGGAAGCCGAAACTCTGAACTGCTCTACCAGCCATAACTATATTTGTCAGTCAGCTGAGGTCGGAGTCAGTTGCCGCTGTGCAGATCACGATATTACTTCACTGTTTCACATACGACTGGAAAATCGAAGCCCGTCAGACAGCCATGGATTTCTTTCGAAAAATCCATCAGTGACAACACTTCGGTTACAGCGGTAATTCCTACTCTAGTAACGTCGGAACTTATCGTACGCATCAAAGAAGACATCTACATCGCAAAAGAGGAAGTCATCGATACTATTTGCACCATTCCAAATACGATCATTCGAGGATGCTGTCGATGTGGACAGAGAGCCGTAGCAGAACTAGAATGTACAAGCAATGCTGAAGAGACGAGAGCAGAAGTAAGGTGCCAGGGATGATTCCGCCCGGTTCCAGAACTTTTTCTTCTTCTTCTTCTTCTTCTTCTTCTTCTTCTTCTTCTTCTTCTTCTTCTTCAGCGTTTGTCCCGCTTCGTCGAGGGGTCCGCTGTTCTGGGGTTACGACGCCATCTTTCCCGATCCTGCGCTTGATCAGGGTGGACACCAGCTATTTTCATGTCCGTGTGTAACGTATCAGACCAACGCTGCTTCGGGCGTTCTCTAGGCCGCTTTCCAGATACTTCCAACTCAAGGCCTATCTTGCGGACGCTGTCTTCTTTCCCACGCAGAACGTGGCCGTACCATCGCAAGCGAGCTTCGCGCATCTTGTCCGCTATCGACGCGACACCGAACTTCTGCCGAATAGCATCATTTCTGATGCGGTCCATGCGCGTGACTCCAGCCGTCCTGCGCAGCATCTTCGTCTCCATGACGCTGAGGCGCGTTTCAACTTCCCTGGTCGCAGGCCAACAGTCAGCGCCGTACATTGCTACCGGCCGGACGACTGCCCTGTAGATCTTTGACTTCGGGTGCTCTGATATCTTCCTATCGCAGAGCACACCAGTCAGCGAACGCCACTTGGACCAAGCTGCACTCACGCGTGAGTTCACTTCAACCATCAGACCGCCGTCAGACGCTATTGCTGATCCCAGGTATTTAAACACCGAAGTGCATGCAAGTTCAGTACCGTTAATCTCAATGGAGCCGGACTCGTTCACGTCAGTCGTTAGGTTCTCGGTCTTCTTGACGTTCAATTTGAGTTCGAACCTCGCCAGACGGTCGCACCAAGCTTGCACCTGTCGCTCGAGATCGTCTTTGTCTTCTCATGCGAGCATCATGTCCGCCCGGTTCCAGAACGTTTTAGTGAATCACGCCAGCCGCCGACCACCAACCACACTGTTGCCATCGCCTTTCTCTGGTGGGATTTCGGCTCTGAGAAGTGCCTGGGGGAGGGGGTTCGTCGACATCAACCCACTGTCCCGATCGTCTTCGGTTATCGTGCTGAACCCATATGTCATCGCATGTGACGACGCGATCCAGAACAGTGTCGTTCTGATTCCGTAGAAGCAAAGTAGCGCAGATTTCGAACGCGACAACTTCTGGCGATCGCTCAAATCGTGGAGCATCTGCTTTCCGAGCTTCTTCACCTTTCCGAGCCGCTTTAAAACATAAATGAGAGCAGTATTGCAGACTCCTAGACGTTCCGCAATCCGATAGATTGTTTGTGTGGGATTGGCTTCCATTAAGGCCTTCGAATCGTCGTCCTGGATTGTTGTAGGTCTGCCGCTTCAGGGTGCATCTTCACGGCTGAAATCTCCAGAGGGCAATGTACAGGGTGCCTCAAAAAATGTATATACTGTTTGAAAGGCGGTAACTTTGCTCACAGTAAAGGTAGCGATGAAGTTGAGAGCTTATGTGAAAGCTTAAGAAAATGGAAATTTTCCGACAGTGTGGAATGCGCCATGCGCTCGTCTGATATTCTGCATTTTATACTCGATTGATTGTGTTGATTACATGATATAATTTCTTCACAAAGTGGCCTTTTCGATTGATTTGAGCTTCTTTTAAGGTTGACATGTAACTTAAAAACACACTACGGATTGCAAAAAATTCAAGGTATTCTAAAAAATGCAGGTACTATTTGAAAGGTTCTGACATTGCTGCTAGTGAAGATTTTGAAGATGTTTGAGGCTCATATAAAAGCGCAAGGTTACGAAATTTCTGTGGCGTGTAAATAGTTAAGATTGCGCCTTGCCACCGCATAAACCGCATTTCAGATTCTTGAGAAGCTGACAATGATCTGAAAGACACGCGGCATGCAAGTTTATTGATTTCACAATTTAAATATGAGCAGGAGCCCCATTTTCCAAGACGGATTCTGGGAGCGATGAAGCTGAATAAAGAGACTAATTGGCATAATTGCAGCTACTGGTTGACGGAAAACGTTAAAAGGAGCAAAGCACAGGTTAAAGCGGCTAAGTGGTAACAAGATTATAACAGGCATTCAGCCCATGCACAATCAATCGAGTCCGAAATACAAGTTTTTAGGCAGGGGCATGGCGTGATCTCGACTATTTACACTCTACAGAAATCTCGTTAACTATGCTTTCATATAAGCCTCACATGTCTTCAAAAGCTTCACTATCTGCAATGTTAAAACTTTTCAAATATTACATGCATTTTTTAAAAATTTGCCTTCATTTTTCACAAGCAGTAGTGTGTTTTTAAGTTTAAACCCTTAAAGGAAGCGCAAATCAATCAAAACGGCTACTTTGTGAAGAAATTATAACAAGTGTTCAAGCGAAACACAATCAATCGAGTGTAAAATGCAAAATATCAGACGAGCGCATGGCGCGTTCCATACCTCTCATATGTCAGAAAATTTCTATTTTCTTAGGCTTTCCTATAAGCTCTCAACTTTTTCGGTACCTTTACTGTGAGCAAAGTTTTCACCTTTCAAACAGTGTATAGAATTTTTAAGACACCCTGTATTTATTTATCTATTTATTTGTTTATTCAATTATTTACACGAGTACAAGTACAATAGTGCGCAATCTGAATAACAAAATTAACCACATCTGTAAGCCTTGGATTCAGATGTAGGATAAAGGATAAAGGACGGCGTTACTCAATCCCTTCTGGGATGCGCCAGCGCTTTCTACTTCTACGGGATGTCGTGGAGGCGACATGAATGCGTATTTGGCCATACAATGACTTGCGGTGGCCAGCCGATGAACAAGTCAGCGCTCTATCCTTCGCAGACAAGTCTGGTACCAATTCACCGACCCCGGAGGGAAGGAAGGCTTGATTTGCCTGGGCGGGAGATCCGAACCAGGAACCTGGTATCGGATGCACGCGACAGTCGCGCCTCCTCCGTCTGCGCTACACGCGCCCTTATTCAGATGTAACTTCAGAATTTTTTAAAAGCTTTGTAATTCCAAGGAAGATTCTGTCTTCTCCGAAGCTCCTCATCTGAAGGGAGGGTCCTATGCAAAAAAATAGAAGCGCCTACAAATTCGCTTGGCTCTTCCAGCATCGTACTTCATCGTACCACCACGAGTATTAGATGCTCTCAACGCCACTAGCTCAGTGAGCTTTCTACTGCTTTCATCGTTGACAATTTTGTGAAGAAGCAATAGGTCATTTCTCCTTCTTCTCCATTCAAGAGTGCCTAGCTCAAAATCATGATTCCTGACTTTACTTGACGGGATTCGCTACGTATCAGAGGCTTTCTGGTGGAACTTCTCGAACCACCGTTGCACGGTCCTTTCTCCAACACTACTCGCGCTCAGGCATAGTTGATTTTCTGGGATATCTCGACGGCGGATCGGCCCAGTCTGAAATTGAAATATTAGGTTGTCCCATAAGTCCTTGCAGTTTTTTCAACGATTCATTTCCGATTTCGCCAACGGTCTCTTGCATAGCGCTGCATAGCTTTCGAAAGAGAATGATTTGCTCTATCAGAACATGTATTGCATTTCTTTTTCGTCCTAAATTTTGTCAATTTTTAGGTCGTTAAGGTGAAAAAAAGAAAAAGTAGCCATTTGCGCACTTGTTCTCTCCGCTTAGGTTTGGGATTTTTTTCCTAATGTTCATTCATCAAACAGTCATACATATTCAACGATTTTTGCACAGAATTGTAACTGGCGGTGAAAAATAGTGTTTGTACGGTCAACCAGGGTTCTAGTGCCTTAGCCGCACTGGAACCCTGGTTGAAAGCAAAGAGAAGAAGGTGCCAAAAGTGCTCATCCCTGTCGACCTGGCGGTGCTCCATTTTGATGACCTAAAATTTAGCAAAAATTTAAATGGCCGAAGAACAAATCATATATTCTGGTACAACAAAGAATCCACATTCGAGTGTCATACAAAACTGAGCAAGGCAGACTGAACAAGGCGAAGGAGTTGTTGGTGAAGATGATTTTTGTCTTTTTTGGCATTTTGTTGATATTCACAGAAATCAGCATGAGCCAATAAACTCGATTTAAATTCTTATAGAACAAGACGCTCTCTTTTGAATGACATATAACACCGAGCAAAAAAGTCGTACCACACAGCAGGAGCTGTCGGCAAAAATAACTCTTCTCCTTGGGACGTCCCAATTTGATGGCCTAAAAATCAATAAAGGGCCAATGAGCAAATAGCACTAATACATATTCTTGTATAAAGAACATTGTCTTCCAGATGCTCTAAAAAATTGCGCAAAAAAATACAAATTTAGGCGGAGAGAACAACAGCAAATGGATACTTTTTCACTTTTCACTTTGACAGCCTAAAAATTGACAAAATTCATGATGAAAAAAGAAATTCAATACATGCTCTGATAGAGCAAATCATTCTCTTTCGAAACCTGTACAGCGTTATGCAAGAGACTGCCGGCGAAATCCGCAATGAATCGTTGAAAAAACGGCTGAGACTTATGGGACAACCTAATAAAATATGTATTGTTCGGAATTGCCCTTTCGACGTACTTCAATAAGTCCTCGAAGAAACACAATTATTAAGCATACGTTGAAAACTAATTATTCAGTCAGATAGAGCGAAGAAGTCTGCATTAGATGTTATATAAAATGCGAAGTAACTTGAATATTGTAAGCTGTCACAACGATGTCTTGTTGCGATCAAAACTTCTAGCGCCAGGCGGGACTCCGAACCCGCACCTCCCTCTAACCGGGCGGGAATGCTCTACGCCATTACACCACCGGCGCCGTTTGATCGAACGCAACATCCACACCTCGTGCGACCGATCAGCACCCACCCGTATCCGGAATGAGCTGGCCGTTGATATCAGCATGGGACCAGTTAAGCTGTTGGTCTTGATAGTTTTGATCGCAACAAGACATCGTTATGACAGCTCACAACCTCGATATCAGCCACTTGAGGCCTAAAGAAACTGATTTGAATTGTTTCTATCAAGACCATCAGCTCAACTGGTCCCATGCTGTTATCAGCGGCCAGCTCATCCCGGATACGGGTGGGTGCTGATCGGTCCCACGAGGTGTGGATGTTGCGTTCGATCAAACGGCGCCGGTGGTGTAATGGCGTAGAGCATTCCCGCCCGGTCAGAGGGAGGTGCGGGTTCGAGTCCTGCCTGGCGCTAGAAGTTTTGATCGCAACAAGACATCGTTGTGACAGCTTACAACCTCGATACCAGCCAATTGAGGCAGAAAGAAACTGATTTGAACTTGAATATTGATTCAGAAATAAAAGAACGAAGAGCGGCGCCGCAAAACCGACACAACTTTCCAGCTAACCTAAAAAATACCTTTATTGAATGCCTTATCGCGACTTTCTCGCGATCATAGGATGATTTCGTGGAATATTGTTAAAGAATTCCGCTTAGAGCTTTATCAGATTGTGGCGCTACGCAAACAAAAAACTCCTTATAAAAGACTCATATGGAAAACTCACACGGCGCTCTACTCTTTGTGGCTTTTTTATTCTTCATATTAACCTCTTGTAAGATGTTGTTAACATGCTTTATTGTACATTGTGTTTGTACAAAAGTTCGGTTTACAGTTTTGGTTTAATTACCCAAGTTTGAGGTAAATTGTGACCGATTGGTGTATGTGTGTACCGACGGACATAAACTGAACCACCGACAATCTAGCTTATGTCTTTTCTTTATTGTGTTGTACCCAATTTTACTCCACATTTTACCTAATAAGCCAAACAGTAAACGACTCAGTGATCTCTTTCTCTAAATCAACTGGGGGTAAAATTCACGATGCATCCCGGAGGGTCTCACCAACGCCAGAATTTCCCCCATCGCTCGCCCATTACAAAGAAAAACTCGAGAGGGTGCTTCAGCCCAGAAATGTTCTTCCACATCCGTTCCTTTGAAAACTTCCTGTCGGGCGGCCGGATTCGGCTGCTAAACGATGATGATCCACATCAGAATTTTATAATGAGGCTCTCACGACGGAACACTGCGCCAGCGTACGCTCTAAAATTTACGACGAAGTACAGTTTTTCTGCCCCGATCTGACGCTATTTGATAGGCTGCGCCGTAGTAAAGGCCGACTACTGACCATATGGACCACTGCTTGCCGCCTCTCTCACACAGAGCTACTCGAAAATGGGAGGAGCTGGACCATCAGATCGCCTGAAGAGCACTGGAGCATTGTGTTCTGAAGCAGTAGCCATGAGCACAAAGCGGCCTACCGCTCCAGCATCAAGGGAATATCCCCCATCTCTGGCTCGTTTGAATACGGAAGGCAGAACGGTGACGAGTTAGTCACGTAGCAGGGCAGAGGCAACGTTCCAATGGATCCCCTGAGACACAAAGTGCGCCGGCACGACGTTCGACAACAAGACAGGTGGACGTGCCTGTCACAAGCATGAACTTTGCCTTTGCAAACTCACAATCGTCAAGATAGTAGAAGGTATTCGGAAGTCGCACAGAATAAAAAATTAAGTTATTACCTGCAGCATTTTTCGTCCCTATTGACCATCGAGATGCTCGAGCGACCGCCAGCGGCGTCTTCATTTGTCCCTGCCGCGTGCCAAAGTGCTCCAATGGATCCTCCTCGCTCGAGGGACACGAAGAGCGTCATGTCGATCGTTCAGGGCTTTCACGATGAAGTCCGACCAAAATGTTGTTGGGTGTTCTGGTGCTCTCTTGACATCCCGCAGAACCCAGTCGGTGACGGCCCTCGTCCAGCTGGTGTCTGCGAAACGCATTACGTCGCCGGCCCACCTAAAATTCGACAAATTGGCTCACGCGAAAGCAGGTCTGATCCTCGAGCAAGGCTCGGAACTTAAAATTAATTTATAATAAAGGATAAAGGATAAAGGGCGACATTACTCAATTCGTTTTGGGATGCGCCACGCATTCTACTTCAAGGGAGGTCGTGGAGTCGATTCGAATGCGCATCTGGCCATAGAATGACTTGCGTTGGCCACCGAAGAAAAATTCAGCGCTTTATCCATCCTAGACAAGTCTAGTACCAATTCGTCAACCACGGAGGGTGGAAGGCTAGGTTGATCTGCGCGGAACGCGAACCAAGAACCGTGAATAGTGGTACACGCGACAGCCGACGTCTCCTTCGACTGCACTACAACGCGCCAATTCGAATACACATTGAAATTGTCGAAGAATCGGATCTAGCCGATTGAAGACGTTCAGTCTAACGTTAGGATAAAAATTGTTCTCCACAAGATACCTTCCTTTTTGGAGCACAACGAAGAAACAAAGCAATAGAAGTTTAAGATCTATCCCAGAGGGACGGAGGAAGGGGGGGCATTTCATTCTTCTTCCTGTTTCGTTCCCGCCGCTGTAGCTGCACAACGATTAAGCTAGGGGCAGAAGTCTGATAAGGAATGTCTGTGAGCTCATCCCAACGATTCACAGAACGATGGTCTTGTACGGCATCTAGCAAGGAGCACAAGGTGAAGTCTTTACTGTGGGCTACTGGGTGGTCCCGAAAAGGGAAAGATTTGACGCCTAGAAACTCATGGACCGGGAAGATCAGTGAGATCTATCCTAGTCGGCACGAGGCAACGCTAAGGTGACGGATAAGTCGACCACAAAGGAGCAATCCCTGAATCGCATAACCACCATCATCTTATCATCTGGCAGTATTTAAAGCACTGGAACAAAATTAAATAAAACGCATCCCCCCCCCCCCTCTAGGAAAGATCTACTCTGGAGTGCGTATCCTCCCGCACGCATGCAACTAGCGCTGGCCTCGTACTCATTGTAAACAAAATTCTTGCTGGCTTTCAATCTTCAACTCATTTTAAGTGGATGAGAAAAGTGGAATATAAAGAATAAAAGGATAAAGGATATTATTATATTAGGGGGGGGGGGGCAAAAGCAATGAGACACCCCATGCCCTGTCCACATATCTCGTGGCTGGAGTCTGGTTTCGTGCTTGTCGTCTTTGTATGTTTGTATGCTACTTGCTGAAGCCCATCTGAGAAGTTACCACTTCCGCCCTTTCCAGAAGCATGCCAAAAACCCCAGCCTGTCTCATGCCGAAACCCCAGTCTGACGAGTCGACCTGTGTCGCGCAAATCTCGCCCAATTCCCAACCCCGTGCAGCCTGGGCTCAATAGTCACGCAAGATGAGAAGTACGTCTTCTACCTTAACCCTGCCGAGCAGCGAGTCTGGGTGAGGCCTGGTGAATTGTTACCGACCTTCGTTCGGCGAGATGTTCACGGCGAGAAGCATCTTTGGAGCTTTTGGGTCTGCGCCCATGGATCGGTTTACCGGAAGATGTTTCCAAGAGCACTACGATAAACTCCAAGGCCATGGTGAAAGAAATAGAAAAGATGGGCCGGCGACTCGCTCTTATTCATTTGCAGAGCTTCAAGAAGGTTCTCCTCTTCGACAACGCCGCACCCCATCAGGAACAAGTAACCACGGATAAGCTTGGCCAGCTGGGCTACGTTCACATGCCTCACCCACCGTATTCGCTGGACATCTCTCCATGCGACTACCACTACTACTTGAGCCTACAGGACTTCCTAGTCGGAAGGGACACAAGAACCCAAGCAGTCCTTGACAACCATAACGAGCAGTTGATCAACACCAGGCCCAAGCAGTTCTGGAAGAATGGGATCAGGAAGTTGGCTGAGCGATGGCAGCAATGTTCCTGAGGAATGTATTTGCCATTAAGGGCAAGGACCTTGCTGCCATCGCTTAGCCAACTTCCTGATCCCATCCTTCCAGAACTGCTTGGGCCTGGTTTTGATCAACTGCTCGACATGGTTGTCAAGGACTGTAGGAAGTCCTGTAGGCTCAAGTAGTAGTGGTAGTCGTATGGAGAGATGTCCAGCGAATACGGTGGGTGAGGCATGTGAACGGTAGCCCAGCTGGCCAAGCTTATCCGTGGTTACTTGTTCCCGATGGGGTGCGGCGTTGTCGAAGAGGAGAACCTTCTTGAAGCGCTGCGACTGAATAAGAGCGAGTCGCCGGCCCATCTCTTCTATTTCGTTCACCATGGCCTTGGAGTTCATCGTAGTGCTCTTGGGAAACAGCTTCCGGTAAACCGATCCATGGGCGCAGACCCAAAAGCTCCAAAGATACTTCTCGCCGAGAACATCTCGCCGAACGAAGGTCGGCAACAGGTCACCAGGCCTCACCCAGACTCGCTGCTTGGCAGGGTTAAGGTAGAAGACGTACTTCTCATCTTGCGTGAATATTGAGCCCAGGCTGCTCGGGGTTGGGAATTAGGGGAGATTTGCGCGACACAGGTCAACTCGTCAGACTGGGGTTTCGGCATGAGACAGACTGGGGTTTTGGCATTCTTCTGGAAAGGGCGGAAGTGGTAACTTCTCAGATGGGCTTCAGTAAGTAGCATACAAACATACAAATACGACAAGCACGAAACCAGACTCCAGCCACGAGATATATGGACACTGCATGGGGTGTCTCATTACTTTTGCCCCCCCCCCCCTCCCCTAATATTTGCCTCAAGCCACTCTAAGATTGGTAGAACAGCTAGCCATTGGGATAACATTTCGGCGTTCTCGCCTTCTTCACAGCCTGGAATTAGACCAAATCAATCTTAAACCTATTCCCCAAACACTATTTCATTTTAAAGAAGACCGTTAGACCAAAGAAACGGCGGTGAGTACCACTAGGGGTCGGATTCATTTTACTTATATATTTATTTAAAGACGCGAGCTACAGTCACACGTGTAAACATTCAATAAAAATGAAGAGGGTAGAACAGTGTTATAGAACAGCAGATAGAACTCTGTTGTAGAAACACAGACCATTAAAATATGCTATTGATATATCTAACTTTCTATGTGGCTACGAGATAGTAAGCTCTTAAGAACTTGAACTGACTAACCCAGGACGCGCTCATCGTTGTTCGGTAACGACCTACATAGCTTTAACAGAGATTCACAGCGGAAAACTCGGATAACGCGGCTTATCGCTCACGATATCGCTTGATAATCCACGCTATCAGGGATTTCGACTGTACTTTCTGTAAGTCGTTGGTGAATCCCGCCCCAGAATGACCAAGATGACCAGGATGACTAACCTTTGGTATGTGGACTAGCAATATCCACAGAGCACTCGGATCTAGAGGCTAACAAGGGTGACTGAAGCTGAAGCCCTAAGGACTACCACCAGCCTAGGGGCCCTCCTGGGTCATGATCCCGTAGGGCAAAACCCTAAAAATATCGAGGAATGGTGCCAGCTCCTGCGTCACTGCTACACACTCATCCTTCCTTCGGATTTCAAGGAACCTGGCCGTAGACAAAACGCTTCTAGGGTTCGCCGTGGCGAAATGTCGGGTTCACGCGCTAAGATGCTGACTGGGGCTCCGAACCCAAGAAGAGCTTTGGATTGTGTAGGACGAGTACGCATTCAAGTTGCTTCCACGTCCCCATATTATTCCATATTGAGAGGATGCGCGACGCGATGCCCTGGTAATTCTATAACACGGTTTCAAAACGCCTTCACGATTTCCAGTAGAAATCGAAAGCGTGGCGCATCCCGAAAGGGATTGATTAACGCCGTTCTTTATCCTTTCTCTTCCCTTCTGATAATGAAAAGATGTGAGATCGCTGCCGAGCCTTAGCCTTCCATAGAGGGCGCATGTAGCGCAGTTCGTGGAGGAGCCGGCTGTAGCGTGACCCGATCCAAGGTTCTTGGTTCGGATGCCCCGCCCAGGCCAACCAAGCCTTCCATCCCTCCGGGGTTGGTGAATCTGTATCGGACTTATCCGGGAAGGATAGAGCGCTGACTTGTCCATCGGCTGGTCACCACAAATTGTATGGCAAATGCGGATTCAAACGCCTCTAGCACATCTCGTAGAAGTAGAATACGTGGCGCGTCCCGAGAGGTTTAGTAACGAAGTACTTTTATCCTTACAAACTTCAACGCGTATTGTTTCTGAGCCCAGCAATGGATCACTAAGGTCGTGAGGTCGTGTAGAGGACTAAACAAGAGCCCTATGCCTCAATCTGAGTATCATCTGATGAGCTTCTTCCTGACGAATGCTAGAGACTACTACAGGGTGGCTCCTTATTATTTGCGCGAAATTCAAACCGCTAATGTATTTTTGAAAATGGCGGAAGATCAATTGTTAGGATTTTTCTAGAATGGGGAAGTATGTACAAAAACCAAGCAAGGTGATACACTCAATACCCTCGACAACGAAAGCTTCACCACATCGTTCCACCATCGCTCATCTCGCCGATAAAGGACATTCTGCAGCAGAGATCGCTCGACGACTTCAAATTTCTGCAAGAGCAGTCCAACACATTGTGAAGCAGTACAGAGAGGAAGGAACGGTCGGACCGAGGAAGAGATCTGGCAGACCACGTACTGTGAACACTCTCCGCCTTCGAAAGGTCATCAAAAAGAGTATCGACCGGAACAATGGAGTTAGCATGAATCGGATGGCCGTAGACCTTGGGGTTTCCCGCAGAACAATACGGAAGATCGTCAGACAGGATCTTGGGCTTCGCAGCTATCGTCTTTATCGCGGACAAGCCTTTACGGAAGCTGCCATGCAGATTAGATTGGAAAAATCCAAGTTGTTGCTAGAGGAGGTCCAGCAGGGCTGCTTGTCAAACGTCATCTGGATGGACGAGAAGATTTTTACCACTGAGTGGCACACAACTCACAGAATCAGCGTCAGTTGCTGCCTCCATCCAGAAACAGGTCTTCTCAACGCAGTGTTCTCAACAGGACTCTTTTTCCGAAATCTGTAATGGTATGGGCTGGCATTACCCTGGACAAGAAGACACCTCTGGTTTTCGTCGACCGTTCAGTGAAAATCAACGCTGAAGTCTACCAGGAAGAGATCCTGCGCGATGTTCTTCTCCCCTGGGTTGCTGAAAATTTCGTCAGTGGTCAATGCGTGCTCCAACAGGACTGGGCACCTGCTCATTCTGCGAGATCCGCACTGGCATTCTGCGAGAGTCACTTTCCTGGCTACTGGACGAAGAACTCCTAGCCACCCAACTCGCCTGATCTGAATCCGATGGATTTCGCTGTGTGGGGCTACTTGCAGCAGAAGGTCTCGAAGAGTCACCAAAGCTTGAACGCTCTCAAAGCTTCACTTCAGAAGGCGTGGGAGGCGATATCGACGTCACCTTCCTTCGGCCCACAGTGATGTCGGTGGAGAAGAGACTGAAGGCCTCTATTGCTGCAAAAGGAGCTCATTTCGAACATCTTCTCGACTGAGTGATTGTTAGGCATTGCTCTATACAGAAGTTGTATCAGATTGTGTAACTGTTGTTTCTTGTTGAAGTTATTAGTAACAAACTACGTGCAAATAAATAATTAGGAGCCACCCTGTAGACCTGGCACCTATCTCGAAATTAACCCAGCTCAGCAGCTAACCAGAATAACTTCGCAGTAATCTGTTTTAATGACATAGCATGAAGACATTCCTTCACATCAAGGAAGTCATGAATGGAGACGTGTCACGTGTGCCGCGATAATTGTCCCCAATGGCGCAACCCAACGGCGACACCGCAGTCACTTAAGGTCCTCATGTTCCAAAGATACACGTGCTTCACACGTGGCTATCCTAGAACCGCTACAGATGAACAGGTGGCTCGTCATCAGAACTAGGCCTCGTATGAAACGCCGCTGTGCTGCACAACGACTGAGCTGTGAAAGTCTGATAAGGGACTTCTGTGAGCTTCTCCCAACGATTCACAAAACGACGGTCTTGTACGGCATCTAGCAAGGAGCACAAAGGTGAAGTTCGCCGTCTTTACTGTAGGCCACTGGGTGGTCCCAAAAGGGAAAGATTTGACGCCTAGAAACTCACGGACGGGGAAGATCAGTGAGATCTATCCTAGTCGGCAGGAGGCAACGTTAAGGTGACGGTTAAGTCGACCACAAAGCAGCAATCCCTGAATTGCATAAACAGAATATAAAGGATGAAATGATAAAGAACGGCGTTACTCTCCCTTTTAGGATGCGCCACGCATTCTACTTCTACGGGATGTCGTGGAGGCGACTTGAATGCGTATTTGGCCATACAATGACTTGCGGTGGCCAGTCGATGAACAAGTCAGTGCTTTATCCTTCCCAGACGAGTCTGGTACCAATTCACCGACCCCGGAGGGATGGAAGGCTTGGTTGGCCTGGGCGGGAAATCCGAAACAGGAACCTGGTATCGGGTGCAGGCGACAGTCGGCGCCTCTTTCGACTGCGCTACGTGGGCCCTACGTCAGGATAAACTAAAATATATTGTTTAAGAACAAGCACTTGGAATTTTGCATCTGTTCAAATAGTGTAGGTTTTTCTTAAGACACTCTGCAAAAGAGGGTTTTATTTATTTAGAAGTTTCCTTAAAATAAAGCTTATTTCAACTTCGTTAGACGTCTATTTAAACTTTAGATACATCTGATGTGATTGAAAAAAATGTTTAGTTTACTCCCAAGGGTGTGCGGCACTAAATTAAAAACTGACCGTTTTAAAATGAAAAGTGTCCAGTTTAAAGTAAAGGGTAAAGGGTGAAGGGCGGCATCACTTGGGATGCGCCACGCATCCTACTTCTGTGGGATATCATCGAGACGATTTGAGTGCGCATTTGGCCTTGTGATGACTTGCGGTGGCCAGCCGATGAATATGCAAGCGCGCTTTACCCTTCCCAGACAAGTCTAGCACCAATTCACCGACCCCGGAGAGATGAAAGGGTTGGTTGGCCTGGGCGGGATATCCGAACCGGTAGCCTGGTATCGGGTGCATGCGACAGCCGGTACTTGCTCCGACCGCGTCTAGTTTCAAGTAAAAGTGGTATAATTAATAGAAAACGAATTCTATAGGTCTGTGAGGCGCGTGTAGCGCAGTAGGAGGAGGCGCCGACTGTCGCGTGCACCCGATACAAGGTTCCTGGTTCGGATTTCCCGCCCAGTCCAACCAAGCCTTCCATCCCTCCTGGGTCGGTGAATTGGTACCAGACGTGTCTGAGAAGGATAGACATCATCGGCTGGCCACAGCAAGTCATTGTATGGCCAAATACGAACTCATGTCGCCTCCACGACATCCCGTAGAAGTAGAATCCGCTGGCGCATCCCAAAATGGATTGAATAACGCCGTCCTTAATCCTTATCCTTATAGGTATGTGGTCGTATTCTGGAGCGCGATCTACAGCGAATTCACTCTGATTTCCTGACTTCTCATAGGATGCGTTTCTTTCTGTTTCACAGCAAGTTCCTAGACAGTTCAAAGCGTACTTAAGCGAGTACAACCAGGCCCGGAACTGGAACGCGCGGCGTATCCCGGGCGGAGTCGATGTCTATGAGTTGCTACATCAGCCCTCATCGTCCCTCAGCTCACCTCGTGCACTTCTGCTGAGCTCAGGAGGGTGAGGACACCAATACCTGAATGAGGGCGTGGCCTGGCGGCCGCCCAATCGGCTGGAGGCGGAGCGCTCGGCGAGTGGTCTCGCGGCCCAATGGCGATTTCGAAGAGGCGTGGCGTCTGACCTCATCTGGTGCGGATCGACGCCGGGGCTCATCTGCATATGTCAATGGCATTTGCGCCATATACACACTTATACGCTGACCCGTCCGTCCGTCTCTGTTGTTGCGCCATTGTCACATGCATCCAGACGCGGACCCCCAACCGTCATCCGGGTCACCGGGCCGTTGCAGCTCATTGTTCGGCGATTTTTCTGACGTGTTGTCGCCTTCTATTTTCCTTTTTCCGTTCAAAACGCCCATGATGAATGATCTACGCCTCGTTGAGCAGACGTCGTTTCCTTGGCTTCATTAGCTCATCCGTTCGGCTTCAGAACACAATGTCCGGCGAACCAGAGAAGCCAGTAGAGCTCGAGCAGGTGCCGCTCAAATCTGACACAGACGCTCCGGCAGGAACGACAGAAGACGCACCGGGCGCACCGGCTCCACAGAAGAAGACCTGGTTCTTCAAAAAGGTACCCGTTCTTCTTCCGGGTCATAGGCATGCCATGTAGCGTGTAGCTTGCATCTGATTTCTTTGCTTCAGACGAAGAAGACCGTGCTGGAAGAGCCGAAGACGGAAGATGAGAAGGAGTCGGATGAGAAGCCACAGAAGAAGAAGTGCTGGTGGGGAAAGCAGTGCAAGACTGAAGAAGAACAGAAAGACGATCATATATCCATCGGAATCGATCTAGTGAACCGAGATGAGAAGGTAGGTGCCGTCGCTTGGATGGATCTTCTTCAGATGCATGAGAGTAGTTCTGTCATTCTAGTGTATCAATGAGCACGTTCGCTTCGGGTTCGAAGACATCTTCGGCGAGGCCGACACCCAGCACTCGTGGGACTGCGTGTGGCGGCTCGTCTACAAGGTCTTCTCGTGAGTTTTTTTTTCTTTCAACCGTTCATAGGCCCAAGTACTTCTCCAGAGCCTTGACTAGCTGTCTATTCGCTTCAGATGGACACGTCTGTTCGTCTACCGCCTCAGCTCACTGATCATCGGCCTGCCAGCGGCGATCGTCTTCGGAATTCTGTTCGCCATCGTCACCGTCATCAACGTGTTCGCTTGTGTCCCAATCGCCAAACTGCTCTCGATCCCCGCCAACTGGCTAGCAAAGGTGAGCAACTCTCCACAAGTCCATTACGTTACGCTGGTGGTCCATTACGTCCGAGTGGGCAAACATCCCCTCCCCTGGTCCCCAGGTAGTAGCGGCGGAAATGCGATCTATCTCTCCTCCGATGTACCTTTGGCGTGTGTATGCACACGGACACTTCTGTATACCCCCTCCCCGGGGATATTTACCGATAACGTTACCGTTTCCTACCGTATCGATCCACACAACACACCGTACCACCGCCACCGTTTCAGACCTGGTCGTGGCTGGTGCATGCGATCGTCGATCCTGTCGCCTCATCGCTGGCGCTGCTCTTCTCCTCGTTCACCATCAGGAAATACGGCATCAACTCGCAACCGACGGATCCGTGTGTCGCCTAAATCGGCCGACTCAGTCAACCGTTCGTTCGTTCCCTATGGGACCGACCGACCAGCAGCCGATTGATCGCCCGTTTTCGTGTCTGTAAAAAACCTCGTTTTCCGTACACCGATGAGCTAATAAAGACGTTTTTTGTGGTGTTTCTCGCGTGATCGTTGCTGCTGTCGGACTCAATTAACTAGGCCAGTCGATGAGCAAACACAACGGGATGACGAGCATCAGGAGGAAGAGGAGGAGGCGCGGCGCGCTGAGACATCGTCCCCCTTTTTCCGCGGTGGTGACCCTGCCCAGCTCAGTGATGGAGTGCGTCAGCTGCGAGACGCAGAGCTCAGTCGAGGTCACTAATTATCCCAGCAGCCACCACCAGCGCCAACTGGGCCCACATAGCGCCGGGTTTGAATCCCCCGGACCGCTGGACCGGGCCAACAGCCGCAGCTCGACGGTCTGGTCGCCGGTCAACTGTTCGTCGTTCGGTGAGCTCTCTAGCACCACTCGTCCTCGCCACACCAGAAGAGAGGTCAGGGGCCACCGGACAAACATGGATCGGTAGCCGTGCGCTTGACGAATGACGAGGTACCTACCTACCGCAGAGCGGAGGATCTGGTTAGGGATTCGAATTCCTTAATGGGACCCTATACGAATTACCAAAAAATTCCGAAGAAAGCACTTCAGCTGGTTCACCATGTGGCCTACCTTGGTTAGGTGGATTCCTTGAGAAGTCACATGAAAGTGATAGAGAAGCTAATGAGGCTCCTTATCTAGGCGTGACAGCGCCTGTATCCTCCCTTGTTCTCCCACAAGGATCGAAATGAGTTCGTTAGGGATTTTAAGCCCTTAATCACGACTCCAGCTAGCTACCGGGAGCAACCTTGAAAATTTCCCGAAAAACCCACTAAAACTGGTTCACTAAGTGGCCTACCTTGGCTGAATGGACCCCATACAGGTCAGCATGAAGGGGATAGTGATCCTAGTATCAGTTCGTCGTTCAAGAGGTCTACCGGAACGTAACCATGAAAATTCCCAAAAACCCACTAAATCTGGTCTACTATGTGGCCTACCTTGGCTGGATGGATATCAAAGGGGTCAACACGAAAGGAAAGAGATCCTAGTGTCAGTTCGTCGTTCGAGAAATCTACCGGAAGGTAACCATGAAAATTCCCAAAGACCCACTAAATCAGGTCTACTATGCGGCCTACTTCGGCTAGATGGATCTCAGGTGGTTAACACGAAAGGGATAGGAAACGGACTCTAGGAAACTACCGGGACGTAACCATGAAAATTCTCAGGAACCCACTAAATCTGGATCTGGTCTACCATGTGGCCTACCTCGGCTGGATGGATTCTAATGAGGCTTCTCATCCAGCTGTTACATCGCTTTCCATTGTTCTTCCACAAGGATCTTAATGAGTTCGTTAGGGACTTTAAGCCCTTACTCGCGAATTAAAGAAGCTCCCATAGCGTGACCTTGAAAATTTCCAAACCCACTAAATCTGGTCTACCATGTGGCCTACCTTAGGCGGATAGATTTCTGTGAGGCCAGCATGAAGGAAAATAGAGATTCTGGTGTCAGTTTGTCGTTCCAGAGATCTCTGTACATGAGGCTCCTCATCCAGGTAAAAGCTAGATCTAAATGAGTTGGTTAGGGGTATGAAGCCCTTAATCGCCACCCATGGAACCTACCGAACCCTTAAAAAAACACTAAAACTGGTCCATCATGTGGCCTACCATCGCTGAATGGATCCCTGAACGGTCACCACAAAAGGAAATAGAAAGTATAACTTCGCTGTATGTGGCTCCTCATCCTGATGCGAGAACCCCACTCTATCCTTCCCAGCTCTCCCAGCAAGTGCTGGATGAGTTGGATAGGGATTTGAAGCTCTTAATCGAGACTCAGGAAGTAGCCTATTGGAATTTCCCCCGAAAAATTCCAAAGTAATCACTCTAACTGGTCGGTTGTATAGCCTACACCACTTTTGGATGATCCCTGATAGGTCGGCTCGAGGAGAGATTGGAATTCTGATGGTAGCGGCGGTTGAAGAGGTGACAGAGAACCTGTTCGTCATTCCAGAGAACCCTGCCGGTAGCTCCTCGTGCAGGTGTGAGATCACCTGTATCTTCCCTTGTTCTCCCAGCATCGTTAACATCTTCATTCGTCTCAATCCGCCAACGGGGTGTCCCCGTTCGAGGGATAGAAACGGCGCCAAATCGTCTCCCGTTCGCCGTTTCCACGAATGGCCACGAAGAGCATTATTTATGAATGGATTCTGGTAGCTTTTGGAGGGTCGTATCGTCGCCATTTTGAATTATAACTGTTCTGAGGGTCATAAATGACAGAACGAGAATGGCGCAGCCGGGAGAGAGAGCGCCTTCTACTTCCACGAACGAGAAATCGATATTAGATCAGGTCTCAACCATCTATTGAATTCTGTGGCTCCAGACTTGCCCCATAAGCCTAAGCTGACCATGATCTGCTCCAAGAATACAACACCCTTGTTTTCAGAATGCCTTCACAATACCAGGTAGAAGTGGAACATATGGCGCATCCCAAAGCGACCTCCCTATGACCATTCACCGTTCATAATGTCAAATACAGGTTATATACCTTGCACGTAAAGGCCGATCGAAGTTATTTTGTCGATATTGATTGGCATTGATCGGTATTGATTATTTCTTCTGGGTTCTCGTTGATCCTCGACGCCATGACATAGGCACGTAAAGAGGAGCTTACGTATAACGATGGAACACAGTCTGAGGAGTGCAATTCCGAAACACCTAGCGGTCAACTGCTGGTGAACTCCCGGTGAATTGAACCAACACGGCCGCTGCACTGTAGCCGCTTCAGATTTTTAATTCAAACGACGTCTTGGGCCCCAGGACTTGGAGGCGACGCGAGCGGTCGCGTCGCGCAAGCCGCTGGCAATGTGCCAGAATGCCGCACTCCGCCCAAATATGTTTGGGTTTCGTGCAATGTGACGCTTCTTACGTAATTATACAAACAATAAATCACGGCCGGCCCATTTTCGTCTCTGTCCACGCAGAAATAATGGCCATTGCACGCGTTTCGTAGCATATACGTGTTACCACAAGTAACACATGTAACGGTCTCCTTCTCTTGTTGTGAGTCCACGCAGAAATAATGGCCTTTGCAAGCGCTTCACAGCATGAGTTAACACATGTGACGGCCTCCTTCTCTTCTCTTCGCAATGCAGTAGTCTTTCCGGTTCTCTTCTTGTGAGTCCACGCAAAAATGTTGGCCACTACAAGCGTTTCACAGCGTGTGCTAACACATGTGACGTCCTCCTTCTATTCTTGTGAGTCCACGCAAAAATAGTGGCCACTGCACGAGATTCACAGCATATATATGTTAACGCAAGTAGCTGCCCCCTTTTTTGCATGTGAATCCACGCAAAAATAATGGTCATTGCATAGGCTTCACAGCGTTTTTCACGACACGGCCCGTTTTACAAATCTCCTGCAGCTGCTGACCGCTAGGAGTTTCAGATTCAATCTCTCCACAGCAATGCTGAAGAGTGAAAACCTCGCAAGGGAGCAGCCTTTCCATTAGTTCCAAGCGTGTGCCAAAGTTGCCCAAGGGAATCGACAAGTGCCGGGATCACTCCAACTCTCAATTAGGCTTCCGAATAAGAAGCTTGTACTAGGAATTCTTGGAATGGGTGGTGTTTGGGGCTCCATAAGAGCACCCTCAGAAGGAGGTCTACTATGGCTCTACTAAGCCAGCAGCAGACAAAAGAACGCGACGGTGCTCAGCGCCGATCGGTCCATGTGGCGTTTGTTTGCGTTCCCATTGACTTTCAGTGCAAAAATCTTTTGGATAAACGAATGGTGGGACACGTGTGTGTGTATGGGTGCCATTACGGCAGGACTGCTACTGGAGCGGTGTCGCCAGCAATTGCCACCGCCGATAGAACACGAAGACCTCTGGCAATGAGCTCAGATGCTAAGCTCCAACGGCCTCGAGCAGTCACACCAGGGTCTCGTTCCGTTCATTGTACAGCATTTGCTGACGTCAAGGCGCGATCGGTTAGGCAGCGGCGGCGCCTAAACCGACGAGTTCGAGCCAATCAGCTGATTCCCGAAGAATGTTAATACATCGACGGCTGAAAGAACAACAGCCAAAGGTCACCTACAACTTCAGTTGCTTCAGTAGGGGAGGTAGAATCGGCGATAGGAACCGACATTTCCGCAGTCCGGGAAATTGGTCTTCATCCTTTGGGAGCTTCTATCGGGAGAACGTTGATGGAACCAGGCCGACCTCTCTTCATAGTATAGTAGATAATTGCGCTCGGAAGGTCAGCCCCACCTGCTGCCTTAAACGATTCAGTAACGAGCGGATGAACGCGGACTGGAGCCCGAGCTGAGAGGACAAGCTCTACAAGGGACGTTAACAGCACCTTGACCGATCGTTTGTTTAACTGGCTGTCGCGCGTGCACCCCAAATTGATCCAAAATTCAATTCCCGCCCCGGTCTAATAAGTCTTCCGGGATCTATCCTAGGCGGGATCGGGCACAGAATTAAAAATTATGTAACAAATTGACTTGAGACTTATCGAGCGGCTCCTACAGAACAATATAGGATCTAGGCTGGAAAAATTCACGAAGAAAGAAAAACGAAAAAACTACCTTTGTTTTCGCCGCGGTTGTAAGAAGGCAAAGTTATGTGCCCTCTTCCCCATGTCAGATCCTGGTTAAGCATGTCAGGCGGTGGTTCGCACGCGGCATGCGGCTTTAAACACCCTCCTTACCATGTTAGATCCTGGTTATAACATGTCAGGCGGTGTCAGTTAGATCCTGGTTATAACATGTCAGTCGGTGTCAGTTAGATCCTGGTTATAACATGTCAGGCGGTGTCAGTTAGATCCTGATTATAACATGTCAGGCGGTGTCAGTTAGATCCTGGTTATAACATGTCAGGCGTTGTCAGTTAAATCCTGGTTATAACATGTCAGGCTGTCAGTTAGATCCTGGTTATAACATGCCAAGCGGTGTCAACATGCGGCATGCCTTCATTGCGCCAAGATGGCTGTAAAACCGCGGCGATTTTTTATTTTTTGTTTATTTTTGTTTGGTTGTTGGTTTTTTGTTTCTTTTAGGGCCTATCGTGTTCTCTAAGAGCTGCTTGGTAAGTCTCAATTCAAATTGTTACATAATTTTTAATTCTGTGCCCCCCCCCCCGACTAGGATAGATCCGTCTTCCGTCCCTTGGTACGGATAGACCTGCTTGGAAAGGATAAAACGCTGGCTTGTTCATCGGTTGGCCACCGTGGGTTATTTGTTGTAAAAACGGGCTCTTATGGAAGACGGTGGGCACAGCCGTGGCAGCTTTAATACTAGTGCATTATTACCTGATGATGTGGATCACTTTGGCACGCAATAGAAATTAATATGACCTGCGTTCACGACCGATCTGTCAAGGGATAGGAAGATCGAAAATTGTGGTATTCCCTTTCAACAAGCAGACGCGGAAATCAGAGCAACGCCTCACGCGTGCCAAAGTGGCTCACCGTGGGACGTCTATGCCATCAGAGACATAAACTTAGAAAATTCTGATGAATTTATTCGATCGGACGTGTCAGTGGCGGTTAGGCATGCAGCAATCCTGCCGCCGTTATTTTAACAGCACAGCTGTCAATGGAAGGTGAGCCATCAATTCCATTGCTTCCCTAAAGGTCAACTGCGGGTCAACTTGCGGTTTTTGGATCAGCATCTCCTATGCAGTTCAACGCTAGGGACCAGATTCATCAACCGCTTACCGCCCTCTAAGGCTGAAAATACCACCAAACCCCTGATGCGACATTCATCAGCATCGGGTTTGGCGGTATTAGCACCGTTAGAAGGCGGTAAGCGGTTGATGAATCTCGCCCTCGGTGGCAAGAATTTCGCTCAGAGGTGACCGGCTCTTCTCCGATAGTTGGACTGGATTCTATTTGGTGAGGTCCATCCAGTTTTTTTGAACAGAATATAGCTTTTCGTTACAGAAAATCTTACATAAACGCCGCCAGCTCCGGACACGCGCCTTTTGATTCCCTTATTGGTGGGTTCCTTTCGCTCCGCCCTGGGCAATATGTCCTTATGTACCTTTTCATTTCACGTACCTAACCTTATACCCATGCACTTCACCTTCATCAGTATTGGTCGTTAATATGGCCTACACAGGGAAACGGGAACGCGCCAAGTCAACTAGGGCGCATACAAAGGCACAGACGATCGGTGCTCTGATCGGCTAGCGCGCTTCTGCCTCTCAGGTAGGCCAAATTAACGACAAGTGCGATTTCATCTATGTGCAAAAATCTAGCAATAAACAAATTTCAGAACACAACAATAACTGTAAAAGGTGCCTAGTTGATTCTTTGGGTTCATGTCGCAGAGATGGGCAGCATTGGGAGGTGGTGGCGCGCCAGCCAATCACAACCAGGCAGAGCACCGGCCGAAGAGAAGTCAGCCAATCAGAATGCTGGTCCTACACATCCTCTCTGAATCGTATGGCATTTTAATGCGATCTGATTGTGGCTGGAGCACTCCCATCTCCGAATGCTGCTCATGTTCGCGACATGTACTGCCTTTTGATTGGCTGGCTCCTTCCACCCCATATTAGGCAATATCTTCCTATGAGGCTTTTCCAGTTCAAATACCTCCTATTCATGCTCTACTGCTTCATCAGCACTAGTCGTTAAGGTGGCTTATATAGGGAAGCGGGAGTGCCTCAGACCAATGAGGCCGCATCGAACTGACATGCAATCAGGGAAAGGCGTGCATGGTCAGTGCCCTGATTGGCTACCGCGCTTCTGCCTCTCTATGTAGGCCACATTAAAGACAAGTGCGATTTCATCTATCTGCACAAACTTCAGAACACAAGTTTAGTCGATCCTTTGGGTTCATGTCACAGAGATGAGCAGCATTGAGGAGTAGTGGCGTGCCAGCCAATCATAACTAGGCAGGGCACCGGCCCAAGACACGCCAGCCAATGAGAATGCTGACCTTACACATCCTCTTGGATGGTATGGCATTTTAATGCAATCTGATTGGCTGGCGCGCTCCCATTACTGAATGCTGCCCATGTTCACGACAACTGCCTTTTGATTGGCTGGCTCCTCCCACCCGCGTTGGGCAATAGTTCCTTGGGTAGCGTTTGCATTTCAGGTATGGTACCTCATACTCATGCACTTCTGCTTCATCAGTACTGGTCGTTAAAATGGCCTACACAGGGAAACGGGACACCATCAACTATGTCGCATCGAATTGGCGCGCCATCCAAAGAAGGCATGAACGGTCAGCGCCCTGATTGGCTAGCGCGCTTCCACTCACTAGGTAGGCCACATCAACGACAAGTTCGACTCATCCCTCTGCACAAATCTAGCAATGAACACATTTCAGAACCCAACAAGAACTGTATGAAATGCCAGCTGCGGGGCATGCTCTGTCGACTCCTTGATTGGTTGGCTCCTCTCGCCCCGCCCTGGGAAATATCTCCATATGTACAATTTTCATTTCAAGTACCGAACCTGATGATCATGCACTTCTGCTTCATCAGTACTTGTCGATAATATACCTTCCACAAGGAAACGGGAATGCTCCAGGTCAACTACGCCGCATCGAACTGGCGCGCCATCTAAGGAAAGCGTGAACGGGCCCTGATTGGTTGGCGCGGCTCCGCCTCTATGTAGGCCACTTTAACGACAACTTGCGATTTCATATATTTACACAAATTTAGCAATAAACAAACTTCATTCAAAGGGATAACAACATAGAGTAACATCTCATAGATCACGACGTATATTAATCTGAAACGGAGACGAGGATGTATAGGTATTAGGCGCTACGGCCGGCCGACAAACGGCGGGTGCGACCGAAGCTGTGAAGGTCCAGCAGAGAGGGAGAGGCTGATGAGAGGCTGAATGAGAGGAAGGGAACGGAACACGTCAATAGAGCCCCCCCCCCACTGCAACCGATCGATGGCTATTGATCGAATCGGAATCGGTGACTCGGAAGGAGGGAAACAACCACCACGGGGTCCGATGGGGGACTTATCTAAGGGCCCGTTTATACTTCGACGTCGAGCGACGCCAAGCCACATTGATCGAGCGACGCGATCGATCAATTTGGCCACTATGCATGCCATCGCGTCGCTCGGCGTCGGAAGTATAAACGGGGCCTAACAACTTCAACGTCAGAACTAAGGGAATGAGAGAATACAAAGGGAGCGGCCGAGGATAGGAACGACAGAGAAGCCGGCTGGTTCACTGCCTCTAGCGGGGGCTTCTCCCCGTTCACGACACCTAAGGCCCCGCGAAACGTGCTTGGTGTGTGCGTGTACGCGCGACCCGCCCTTTTCATGTGACAATCTTCGATCGAACTTCTTCGACTGCTTCTCCTCATCGACTGAAGCTCGACAAGAACGTCAGCATCTGCTGCTGGTCCGACTGCGAGATTCCCGTTCGTCCAGACGATTTCATCTGAAAGAACGACGGTTGTCCCGCTGTACATGGTGAAGGCCCTAGCACATCCGTTTGTTGGTATTTCCGTCCACGCAAAATAATGGCCACTACATGAGCACGGCGCATATTTGTTGACATATTTTAGGGCGTCCTTCTCTGTGGGTCCACGCAAAAATAATGGCCATTGCACGGGCTTCACAGTGTGCACAAATGCATACAGGGAGATGTACCACTGTTTGTAAGTCTGCGCAGAAATAATGGCCGCAACGAACATCATAATATATCCAGTTTTATGAAAAAGAGTATGTTCGTTGGTCCTAAGGAGTGTACGCGCAAAATTAATGGCCGCTGGTTTACTCCTTCGTTTGTCCGTGTTTATTCTGGTGCAAAAATAATGTCCACTGCATGTATACAGCTATCGTATTTACTGACATATTTAAAGGCCTACTTCCATGTTCGTGAGTCCACGCAAAAATGGTGGCCATTGCACGGGATTCACAGCGTGTATGCGTTTACAAATGCATATAGGGAACCGTCTCTCTGTTTAAGAGTCTGCGCAAATATAATGGCTGCAACGGATCCTATTGTATGTAAAAGAGTACGTTAGTTGGTCTTGAGGAGTGTACGCGCAAAATTAATGACCGCTGGTTTACTCCTTAGTTTGTGCGTGTTTATTCTGGCGCACAAATAATGGCCACTGCATGTATACAGCTCATATTTATTGACATATTTACAGGCCTACCTCCCTGCTTGTGAGTCCACGTAAAAATGGTGGCCATTTCACGGGATTCATAGCGTGTATGTGTTTACCTATGTACACAGGGGCTTGCCTAAAAGGTTTACTCCTTCCGTTTGTCCATGTTTCTCTCAGCGCAAATTTAATGGCCGCTAGAAGGCCTCACAGCGTGTATATCCTACCGGATATCCACGTACGATTACCGACGGAATAACCTTAGAGCGTGAATGTCTTATCATTAATATAGAGAAGAGTTAGTATACGTCTGTTGGTCCTTCGGTGAGTCCACGCAAAAACAGTGACCATTCTCAGCGTGTATGTGTTTACATATGTACATAGTGGTATGTCTCTTTATTTGAAAATCCGCCCAAAAATAATGGCCGTGACGGACCTCATATTATACCCTTTTAAATGTAGAAAAGCATGTTTCAGTTCTGAGGAGCGTACGCGCAAAATTAATGGCCACTGAATAACCCCACAGCCTAAACCGCTTTGAGAACAAGGTTGACTCTTTCCGCCTGTCCGTGCCTCTGCCGGCGCAAAAATAATGGCTGCTGAAGGCCTTACAGCGCGTATATCCTACTGGATATCCAATATGATCGATGGATAAACCTCAGAGCGCATTTACCGTACCTTATGTGGAAGAGTTAGTATACGTCCGCTAGTCTTTTGGTGGGTCCGCGCAAAATTAGTGGCCACTAGAAGGACTTCTCCAAAGAGGAGTGAAATCGATCGGTCAAACAATATCAACACCAGCAATTTTTGGTTATCGGCGATGCGTTTAACACAAACACGACGGCAGACCCAGTAGCGAGACTCGCTGCGCATAAGCTGGCCCACGCAGGTCATTATGTAGGCTGGCCACACAGACCATTTCCACGACGTCATGTAAAAGTAGAACGCGTGGCGCATCGCAGAGCGACTGAATACCGCCATCCCTAGTCTGTGCGCTCTACCTTGCCGCCCGACCAATCTAGGTAAACACCTTTGCTATTCTCGGCCATGACGGAACGCTCAGGCGGCGCATGAAATCCGCTCATTGCCATGGAAATTAACAACACCTTTCGTGCTCTCCTCTGGCGTTCGTCGAGGCAGAAGGCTAGCGTCGACTAATTCGAGCCAACTCTACGAAGAAAGACAGATGGAAGGTCTGAAACGTGCTAAAACGGGGCTATTGCGAATGAGTAGAAGTTCAGAGACACGAGGGCTGCCGACCCATGGAGCTCTACAGCCTTCCCGTCGGGTAAGGAGTGGCCAGAGCAGTTCCAAGGGAAACAGTGTAGGATTTGGGCGCTTTGCTTCAACACAGCACTTCTGTATCGCGTTGAAGACGTCAAAGTATGGCCTGTAGGAACAGTACGGGGTCAGATATAAGGTGAAGAACTTGGGAATAAAGAGAAGACGCTGCACGGCTACTCCGGCTGGGTTCTCTGTACTTAAAAAAGCAGCCATGCAGCGCCTTCTCTTCTTTCTCACGACCTTTACCTTCCGTCTGACCCCGTACTGTTCCTACAGGCCATACTTTAACGTCTTTAATGCGACACAGAAGTGCTATGTTGAAGAAAAGCCCCCAAATCCTGCATTGTTGCCTTTTGAGACTGATCTGCCACTTCTTTATCCGACGGGAAGCTCTAGCTCTCCATGGGTTGGCAGCCCTCGTGTCTCTGAACCTCCAGTTATTCGCAATAACCCCGTTTCAGAGCGTTTTAGAGTATCCGTCTGTGTTTCTACGTCTAGTCGGCTCGAACTGGTCCAAACTAGCCTTCTGCATCGAAAAACGCTCAGGAGATAACGAATGGGGTACACATTCCGTCACCCATCCGGATTCTCGAGTTGTTCCAGCTCAGTCTTCACTCATCATCAGATCGTCCTTCAACGACGAAGACGAAGACGAACGCCAGACCGCTAGCCTCTCGCTCCAGATGCTACCAGATGCTTCCACAACAAAGCGTTGCGAACAGACGTTTACGCTCAGCGGAGTAACCCGATACGGGCAACAATTTGCGGGGACGGAAGTGTTGTGCCTCGCACTTGACCACACCAGCAGCAGAAGCAGCAGCGGCAGCAGCCTCCCTCGCTAAATGATCCCCCGACCGCTAGGTGCAGCTCAGTCATTCGATAGAGGACATGCGGAGGAGCATTTAGACTCACAGGGAGAACCCAGATGAGTAGACATGTCCTTGAAATGAAGTGCAACTGATTTGGGGATGGACAAAGTTCATGACGTACCCAGTAGAAACCTCTTGGGATGTGCCATGCATTCCACATAAGCTTTTGCGCGCCAATTCCAGTGGATGACAAGTTATTCCTGCACTTCAAGCGCTAGTCTGTGCTCGAACGGCAACCTCTCCTTCATTCAACGCTCAGATCTGCCCGCTCCAAAAACCGCAAGACGACGCCTCCAATCTGTCCAGCGCCGTTGTTACATCATCACTTTCACCGCCGCTTGCGTCACCGCCTAACAATCAGCGATACAGTCGCCGTCGCCGACCTCAAATGGCGTGCCGCCTAGCTTGATTCGACGATCATTATGTTCACAGTGCTCGAACACACATGCGGCTCGCTGGAACATCAAACAGGGAGCCGACACTGCCGCTTCCGCTCAGGTAACCGTAGTCGTCACTTCAGCTGCCCAGATGCGAGACGGGGACGGCACCTCGTCGGGGATGACGACAACGGTGCGACCTTCTGCTCCGCTATTCGAACACTCTGCGCGCTAATCCCTCAAGTGATCCCCCTTGGCCCACTCCACTTGTCAATCACTCGGACGCTTAGCCCTGTGTGACACAAATAATTGCGCACTACACGGTGGGGGCGATGGTCTCGGCATCGCTACCATACCACTGGATTACCGTAGCTGACACGGGGACCCTCTTCGTATACTTTCATTGAGTCAGGGTGTCCAATGCTGAGCAGGGGCTGGGAGTTCATCAACTCTTATACGCGGGGTATAGAGGGTAGACGTACCCACGATGAGGCATTCACGATAAAGCTTACCCGCCACATCGTGGGTATTTCAGTGGGTAGAGAATACTCGACGATTGTTGTGGGTACTCATGCATACCCGCGCACCACTGACAAAATGACGCTCCAGTGAGACCAGAGGCCGGATTCATCAACGACTAACCCGTGGGTATAGCGGTAGAGATACCCACGATGAAGCCTGCGTCTCTGACTCTTGCCTTACCTCTACGACTCTTATCTTATCTCTACCCCTTATATCCCGCATACCCACGGGTCTAATTGTTGATGAATCCGGCCCTAGGTAAGGATACCCATATGAAGCCTGCGTCTCTGACTCTCACCTTATCTCTACCCCTTCCTTATACCCCGCATACCCACGGGTTTAATGTTGATGAATCCTGCCTCAGCATATACCTTACCCTCCCATTCGCGGCTATACTGGTAGGAGGATGATACTCGAGGATCCTCCTGAGTATCCTCGCAAACCCAAATGGGGTCGGATTCATTAACAACTAACTCGCGGTTAAAGGGTGTAGAGATATCCACGATGAAGCCTGCGTCTCTGACTCTTACCTTATCTCTACCTGGGACCGGATTCATCAACGACTAATCCGCGGGTATAGGGGGTAGAGATACTCACCATGAAGCCTGCGTCTCTGACTCTTACCTTACCTCTACCTGACTCTTATCTTATCTCTACCCCTTATGCCCATGGGTTTAATTGTTGATGAATCCGGCCCCAGCTGTTCTAGCGTACCTTTGATCCGCTTCATGAATACGAACTGTACCCGCTACCCAATGCGAGAAGTGGGTACGATTCCCTTGCGGTATCTCTACCTAGACCCACTGCTTGATGGATCCGGTCCTATAGCCCGCGGTACTGAAATCTCAGCCCAATAGTGGGCGACCCAACCAATTCCAGCCTTCCAACAAGATGCCAGGGTTACATTAGGAGAGACATAACGACCCAGGAAGAAGTTTACGCTTGGCCTCGATGCTTTAGGCACCCCTTGATGGCCATATTAGTTCCTCAGTCGAGGGAGTTGTATACCATACTAGGCAGAAGATTGGTGTTAAACTGGAGTTAGTGCATATGGGCTTCTCAGGAGACCCTTCTGATGCCCTTTCGGATCTATCCTAGTCGAACATCGTGCGCGTTTAGCGGAGTCGAAGGAGCGGAGGAGGTGCCGGCTGTCGTGAGCACCCGATATCAGGTTCCTGGTTCGGATTTCCCTCCCAGGCCGGCAAAGCCTTCCATCCCTGCGGGGTCGGTGAATTGATACCAGATTTTGATACCAAAATTTCATGGGGAGGGAAATCCGAACCAGGAACCTGATATCGGGTGCTCACGACAGCCGGCACCTCCTCCGCTCCTTCGACTCTGCTAAACGCTCACGATGTTCGACTAGGATAGATCCGAAAGGGCATCAGAAGGTTCTCCTGAGAAGCCCATATGCGCCAACTCCAGTTTAACACTAATCTTCTGCCTAGTATGGTATACAAATCCCTTGAATGAGGAACTATTATGGGCATTAAGGGTGCCTAAAGCCTCGAGTCCAAGCGTAAACTTCTTCCTGATCCATAGAAGACTTCCAGTGAAGGGACAACCAAATTACCAGACTCGTTTGGGAATGATAAGGCTGACTGGCTCATCGGCGGGCCACTGCATGTCATTGTATGGCCAAATACGCATTCGAAACGCCTCCACGACATTCCGCAGAAGTAGAATGCGTGACGCATCCCAACAGGAATGAGCAACGCCGTCTTTTATCCTTTATGAGAGCTCTTTGCTGTCATTAACCTAAGTCATACTGTTTCCCACCAAATGAGCAATGAGGTCAGGCTCTTTAATGCAGTAGGGTTGCACAGCGCAGATGCATCCTTAACGACTAAGCCTCAAGCCCCAAAAGAACTACTCAAGGAGGAAGAAGATTCTGCCTAAGTCCTATGACGAGCCAGAATTAGTTTCGGAAGCGATCTGGCGTTGGTTATTCATCGACGAGCACGGTGCTGTATGAACTCCCCTGAGGATTTCTTGCTAATGAATTATGCAGGCGACACGCGTTCGCCGCCTGGAATTCCATCTTTGCTCGTCCAGTGAGAGCAAAATTTCAATGGGGAACGATACATAGGCGTTCGATGAAGGGATAGCAGAATTACTGAGAAAACCTGGCGAAAATTTCGATAATTAACGGTATGCAAACGCCTGTTTGGGATTCCAGACAGCTTCAGAGACTCTACAAAAAGCTGCTGGAATCGTGTCCAACTCCTCAGGCCAGATGGTACCCCTCAGAGGGTCTGAAGACGTTGAACTTTGCTCCTTGACCCACTGTACATGTCAAATTCACCCTGTTGCTGGAGGCTTTGCACAACAGCCATCTGCTCCGCGTGTTTACTGGATTGTCTGGTGTCACTATGGCTTCAGAGAACCCAGAGAACCCTAGCAGAATGGAAAAGCAGCCGAAAAGCAGCCACTCGCCTGTTCGGGCCCAAGAGCGGTCAAGAAAGGGAGATGGAGGCGTTCCTAGAGCATATCAGCGATCAACGGGACCAGATTGTGGTGATTCAGGTAAACAGCGAAGACCTGACGCCAGCCTTTGAACAGCTATTGCCATGTTCAGGGATGTATAAAGGCCCATGTGGCTAGGCAACAGCTCTAGAGCCCTTATGACACCTTGAAGATCGTTCTAGCCGTTCAAAGGCTGATAACAGAGCTTTCTATTCACCTGAATCACCTGCATGTGGGCTCGCTAACCACTGATGTGTCTAGAAGCGTCTCTATTCGTTTGTCCGCTCCGCTCCTGTGCCAGAGTAACCGACTTGCTGGCTTCTGGTTCACCTGCCGTCCCGTTGATCATCGAGCTGCTTGAACAGGCGCTAGCAGCGTCTTCATCCGTCCCTTTCGCGTGCCAGAGTGCTCCAGTAGACCTTCCTCGCTCGAAGGGTCACGAAGACCTGTCGCAGAGCCGCTGGTCGCAAAGGCCCCGAGGGCTGCCGTAGTTCATGGCGGCTGTCACCCGCAGTGCCAGGAAGGAACTGCGGGTGAGACCCGCCGGGGCGCGACAGATGGGTGAGGACCGTCATATCGTTCGTTCAGAACTTTCACCCAAGAAGTCCAACCAATGCGTTGGTAAGCGACCTGGTGTTCACTTGACATCCACTCGGTGACGGCTCTCGTCCAGCGGGTGTCTGCGAAGCGCATAACGTGGCCAGCCCAGCTAGTTTTAGACGACTTGGTCCATGCGACAGCGTCTCTGATCTTCTGGCTCCTGGCTACTATACCTATCCTGTCACGGTTTAATGAAGCTCCAGTGATACCAGAGAGCCGACAGTAACTACGACGGACAGATGGTTGGTGTGCCTAAGCCTTCAGCAGAGGTGAATAAGACGTCAGAAGCGTAGCATATACCACGATCGACTGTCGTAAACTCTTAACATGGCCTTGATGCCAATTAGAAACTTCGAGCTGTAGAGCCAAGATTGTTATCCGCCCTTTATTCGGATGACGTTTCAGCGTAACTGCCTTCTTCAGAGCCTGAAAAAGACAAGTGAGGATTTGAAAGGTTACTCGCTCAAGAACCATTTCAAGTCAAACGAGTTTTAAAAGTCGGTAGAAGAAGACAAAATGGAAGTGAGGAAAATTGGGTTGTCTCACTCCTATTCCGTCTCCTTCTCCTAATGACTTCTAAAACTCGTCTGACTTGAAATAGTGCCTTGAGTGAGTAACGTTTCAAATCCCACTTGTCTTTTTCAGGCTCTGAAGAAGGCCGTTACTCCGAAGCGTCAGGCAAATAGAGCACGGAAGGTCAATAATAGGAGCGGCAGCCCATGGGCTTCGGCCGCCTTGAGCGTAGCCGACGGATATGATGACGTGGAATTTTTCATTGTACACGAACTGACGCGTATGTACAAGTTGCAGCAAGAGAGGTCTAGGTCAAGCGGTACGTCACGGGCCAACCAAACGGGTAAAAACTCGTTGACACGTGGGAAATGCCGCGTCATCTCGCGCTTGTGTCTGAGTACTGGTAGGCTGCCCTCCCCCACTTCCTTAATGGGGCATAACGTGGCTCTTAAGGGGTCATGTCGTTAATGTGGCCTACATCGATGGCGGCCCAATCACAGCACCGATCGCACGATCCGATCGATACAAACATGGCTCTACAGCTCGAAGTTCGCAGTCACAGAAGAGGTTAGAGTGCGATGCTCAAGGTTTTCATCTGCTATAAGAGCTATCTTCCTTACTCCTTCTAACCAACAGCCTGCCAGAGATAGGTCTATAACAGTACTCCTTGACGTCCTGGGCCCGGATTCATCGACGACTTAGAGCAATTTAACAGAGAAAATACAGCCAAAAATCCTTGATAGCGCGGCGAAATGTTTCACCATATCGCTTGATAAGCTGCGCTATCATGGATTTCGGCTGTATTTTCTATGTTAAATCGCTGTAAGTCGTTGATGAATCCGGCTCCTGTGTGGCACTTCTGACGGCAAATCCAGGGTTGGACCACTTTAGAAGAGCTCACTGCAGCCCTTCCAAGGATTTAGGTTAGGCCTGGGCAAACTACCCAAGCACCATGCCGTCCGAAACCTCACCGATCACCTCCATACCTAATCATCGAGCGCGATTACCCGCAGTCAGTCACTCTCTTTCGGCGCTGATATCCGCGTTTTCCTCCACACTCGAAGGTCACCGAGGCCGAACGCGCGCCCGCTCGCGCATCTGTTGAAGCGAAAGGGGAAATCGTCATAAATCTGGCGCCGCGCCACTACAAAGCACGGCGATAACATCGAACCGACGTCCATATTGCGGGCCGCCGGGCGGCCCCCGGACGTGGAACCAATACATTATACAGTTGCGCCACAAGCAACAACAGACTTTCTAGGAGCCAGCTGCTCTCCGCGTCCATTCAGGAACCACACTCTAGACAGAGACACCCACAGTGGTCCAGTTTGGAACCCCAAGAGGCTACCAACGCTTGGAACCCTTAGAAGGACCCTGCATAAATATACATTTGTCGGATCTATCCTAGTCGGGAGGGGGCAATCCTGAGGTGACAGCTGCGTCGGCACATAACACATTCCACAGAGAGCATACGCCTGTTTTCAAAGCTACTCCACGGTTCTCCGCAGTATCACAGTGCATGGCTTAACCCAAAAGGTTCAAGATCGGTGTTGATCCACTCAACTGAGTGAGCCATGCATTTCACTGTTGCATGACTTCACTGACATGCACAAAGTGTTCCTTTTCAGGGGGATAGACAAATGAGCGCTATGTTCCTTAGAGTGATGCTCATATCAATTCTCAAATTCTGGAGCAATAGGAGCCTCAACGGTAAAAGTCGCTAATGTGGCCTACATGCAGGAGGAACGCAAAAAACAAATCAGACCGGATCTAACAGGAACTAGTTCATCAAAAGCGGTTAGTACGATTGAGCCGCCTACCATGTAGGCCACATTGACGACATGACTCCCTCAGGAGCCACCTTATGCTGCACTGCGACGTGTATCTGCGTACTGCACACGTTGAAGTCTGGCAAGCGCGCGCCATGGTTCAACTGGACCACGTTTTACATGTCTGAACGCGTGACATAGTCTGTATCCACACAACAGGCCTCATACCTGACAACATATATTGGATCTCACTCAGACACTGGGAGAGATCACCTGCAGGTGAAAATGACGTATTTTGACGTCACAGATGACCTGTGGGGCTATTTTGGGGCGGAGTTTCAGCGAGCAGTCTACTACCGGTCATTTCGCCGTTCGCGTGATATGCAACGCGATGTGTAGGTGAACTACAGGTTCACACGCCCCCCGTGCAATCGATTGGGTCAAGCTGTGGGTCGAAATCAGGTCACCTACAGGTGCAATGCTAGTTCACCCATTTTTCACCTGCAGGTTACCTCTCCCAGTGTCTGGGCATGTAAATTCCGACCATCAACCCGGCGCGTGCTCGCGACGCGCGCAATCCAAACTCGGCGTTCGATTACAGCGCGCTAATCTCAAGGAGCTCCACTCATGGAGGGACTTGACTGGTAGATGGTGGGTGTAGCCATCAAAGCTGTTCGAGTGGGAACTGCTTTCGTCTCTCGGACGGAGTCCGCAGCAGGGTTCTGTGGTCTTCGAGCGCAGAACCAGGCCAGAAAATTCCGGCCAATTATATAGACGCGAAACAACTTAAATCTCAACCACTCCGTTGAAATGGAAAAATCACAAAACGTGGGAGAACCGAACCCTCGACCTCCCTCGCATGAAGCAACGCCACTATCCACTGCCCCACGACAAGCTTGCGGGGAATGCTGTCGCGGTCGTACAAGACATTACAACGTGTGAGTGGTGCGCCTTGGAGTTAGCGCGCTCTAATCGGACGCTGACTTTGAATTGCGCGCGTCGCAGTCACACGCGCATGATTGGTGGTCGGAATTTACATGAGATCCATATACATTGCTTAGGTCGAAGACAGTAGCAGCGGTCAACTGGAAGGCCAACTCACTAGTTCATCGGTAAAATTTCAACGCTAAGTGGACGGAATTTCATCTATTCACTATGAGCAAGAGTTTGAAAGGGTTTGGCGAAAAATATTTATTTATTTATTTATTATTTATTAATTAATGGGCGCAAACGGGACCGTGGGGCAGCCACTATGAAGGACAGCCCTACATAACGTTTTCTGAGGAACGAAACTAAAAGTTTTATGCAGTACCGGTGTGTTCTACACCTATGGCGAACTGAACTGCGCTATTTCTGATAAAATTGGAAATGCACGTGCCTTTCTACCAAGGCGAGCATCCACTGAGTACATGGCGACCTTCCCTTCCCTGAGCCTATTTGCGCTAGAGTTTGAAACATATTTTGGCGCAAATAGGCTCGGGGGAGGGGGAGGGGGGTCACCATGTACTCAGTGGATATTCGCCTCGGTAGAAAGGCACGTGCATGTTCAATTACATCAGAAATAGCGCAGTTCAGTTCGCCATAGGTGTAGAACACACCGGTGCTGTATAATTTTTTTAGTTTTGTACAACATAAAACGCTGTGCAGAGCTGTCCTTCACGATGATCCCCTGACTCTATTTGCGCTCAAATTTCTCCCATGGAATACTGTTCAACCACCGGAATATTTCTTTGGTGAGCTATAGTTGCCTTTCCAGCCAACTATTTCAAGTGTCTGAGACCTTTGTCTACGATCGGATTTAGATTAGATCTTCCGTTTTTCATCCTAACTCGCATGGTTCTCGTAACGATTGTGCTGGTAATACTCCACATCGTCTATCCAGGACCATAGAGCCTTCCTACAGTAACATGAACATGAAGGTGGTCGCAGTTCAGTTAAACTATCCTACCACTATAAAAGCGTTAGTCTGTCTGTCCGTGTGTGCGTCCGCGTGTCACAAACCTGTGTAAGCCTGCGAAGCGTGTCGAACATGTGAAGGTAACCCGAACGTACATGTAAGACCTATCAAGGTTACTCTCACGTGCAATCGATGAAAATGGATGAAAATTGTCAGATTCAAAAAAGAAGGTAGAGGGACTTGATTGCACGACTAACGCCGATCGATGTTATCGATTTTTCGCCGGAGTTATTGGTTTTCGCTCAGATTTCCTCCACTGGAGTGGGAGTCGTGCGATTTTGATGGCCGATGGGTCGACTTCACTGCAGGCTGTAGGGTTCAATTAGTCGACCAAGATCGATTGATCGTATCGAGTTTTCGACCGGATTTGCCGCTTTTCGTTCAGATTGGATCCATTGTGGCGGGGGTTGCTTCGAAGGATTTACTAATGCTCGTGGGAGTTATCCCAATATGGTGGCGTTTAGAGAGAAACAGATGCAACCTAACTGTATCGACCGACCGAACAATATCGATTTATCGATTTTTCTGCAGATTGGACACTAGGGAATGCGAATCGTACAAATACGATGAAGCGTGGGCAAGTTTCACGTCAACTGTGGTGAGGACCTTACCTTGCGCTATCCTACGTAATAAGAGAGCCCGTTTTTTCTTGCTGATCGAGGTCGAAAGATCGTAGAATCCAGTAAACAACGTCGTTCGGTTTTTGGATTTGGGTGGGAAGCCCCAAGAGGTACCCAATAAGCTTGTTAAAGGCGAAATCAGCCAGAAGACACTAACCTGATGCAGGACTGACGCGAACGCCGTTTTATGCTCGGCCGAAAGCGCGTTGATGATCACATGCCGGTAGTTGAACATTCGTTGGAACAGTGGAGGTACTTGGGGGCCCTGGAATCAGGGAACTTCAGCGTCGGAACTTCGCTGCAGACGCTGATTTCCAAAGCAGAACCTCGATAGTGCAGAACTCCATCTCTTTTATAATTGAAGGCTAAATCCCTTCAAACATACTTTGGAGACTAGACCACTTCCTCAGATGCACGTTAGACCCATATCTAACAGACCTTTTGTAAACTTGATTACTTCAGTGATTTTGGGCGCAGTGAGCGGACGGGAGAGGCAGCCCATCAGTACATAAGGTGTCGTGGTGTTTTCCCCCGTGTAGGACGAGTTTTTACCCGTTCTGTTGGCCCGCGCGACGTACCGTTTGACCTGGGCCCCTCTCGCTGCAACTTGTACGCACGCGTCAATTCCTGTACAATGGAACATTCCACGTCATCATATCCGACGGCTACGCACAAGGCGGTCGAACCCATGGGCTGCCCCCCCCCCCCCCCCCTCCGTCCGCTCATTGCGAACTGGTGTAATCTACGCCAAATACATACGGCTTTCACGTCAATTTGGCCCTTTCAACTCGAACTGGACCCTCCGAAATCTGATTTGACACTGTTCCAAGCAAGCCTGAAGCTTTTGAAATCAAAACGACCTCCAAATCAAAACAAGCTTCTTCTCGATTAAGCTAGAGACTCTCCAAGAAGGTTAGAAAAAAATTGAAGAAAGAAAATATTGTATGACTTCTTTGAAATTTTTAATTCCCCTTCCCAATAAGTAACATGCTGTTCAAAATTTTTATAAACCTTTCAATTTTCAAGGGAAAAGAGGGTGCTGACAGACGTCGAGGATATAGCGGATGTTACGCGCAGTCAAACAGCGCCGGTGGTGTAAGGCGCAGCATTGCTGCCCGGAAAGCAGAGATTGCGGGTTCGAGTGCCGCCTGATGCAAGAGTTTTGATCCTAACAACAACAAAAAAAAAACAGTAGCAACATATAGCCCCTATATCAGCCGTTTCAGGCTTAAGCAAATATGTCTAAACATTGTAGTAAGACGATTTCTAGTGCTAGTAGAAAATACTGCGCCATGTACTCGCCCAGGAAGCCGTGATTTTCCTTTGACCGATTGTAAAAATTCTAGTTGTGTGGGTAAAAAGTGTGGGTTTATACTATCAATAAAATGAAAATCGCAATGGGCTAGAAGAGCGCATGGCGCGACCTCTTCTTCTAAAACATGAGAAGATTGTAGCTTTCCAGCGCATAGAACAAAATTTCACTCATTTTTTTCTTGAAAAATGAGTGAAATTTTGCTCTATGCGCCGGAAAGCTACAATCTTTTCGTGTTTTAAAGAAAGAGATCGCGCCATGCACTCGTCTAGCTCGTTGCAATTTTCATTTTATTGATAGTATAAACCCACAGCTTATACCCACACAGCCAGAATTTTTACTATCAATCAAAGGAAAATCAAGAATTAAATAAAAAATAAGTTTTATAAAATCTCAGTGCGTCCACTTATTGCGGCAGGTGAGTTGAAAGTTTTCAAAGAAACTCACACTAAATTGTCCTTAAATAAGAAATTACTCTAACCTTCTTTGAGAGTCTCTAGATTAAATCAGAAATCGCTCGTTTTGGATTAAACGGTGCTTTATTTTAATTTCAAAAGCTTCAAGTTGGCGTAGAAGACTGCCCAATTTGATTTGAAAAGTGTCAATTGGAAGTGACCGTATGTGTCCCTGCGCATGAATTCCTAGTCGTCTCATTGATTCGGGTATCGGTTTAATCTACGTCCCGCACACGTAATAAGGTGCAAATTCTACGTGATCAGCTCGTATAGACGTGTGCTGGACGTAGATCACACCGATGCCACTTCACTGACAATTTGAAGTTTACACGTCAGGGCCTGTTCATACTTTGCGACGGGGCGATATGTCGGCCAGGCAAATCATACGTGTTGATTTTTGCTGGGCGATCGATCGCTCGGCAAAGTCGATACATATAATTTGCCTGGCCGACCTATGGCCCCGTTTATACTTCTGACGCTGAGCGAAGCGACAGCATGTAAAGTGGCCAAATTGATCGATCGCGTCACTCAATCAATATGGGCACTTTACATGCCGTCGCGTCGCTCCGCGTCAGAAGTATAATCGGCGCCTATCACCCGGTAGCTCCCGTCGCGAAGTATGAACAGGTACTCAAAGCGCGTTTATGACGTGACGTAATGTGTTTCCATCCGCTGTTACGTAAAACCTGCCAGAGTAGTGCAATTCAAACTGTGTCTAAACGGATTCCCCTCCCTCCTCGCTCCCAGCAACTGCACCCTTCTAAGAACACACCTACCTTCAGCCTCTCCGTCTTCCGCCTATTCCTCCGCCGCTTTCGCGCATCACCGTCATCGTCACTCTCCGAACTCGACGAACTACTGGACGAATTGGACGAGCTGGACGCGGCCGCCTTCCTTCTTGACCGCTTCTTCTCTTTCGCTTCTCGTCGCTCTTCTTCCGAATCGATTTCGCCTTCGTCCAGCTTAATTAAAACGGAATTTCTTCGACAAAAAAGCTCATTACCACCGTAAATGTCACTTTTTGCAAGGTACTCAAAGAGCGTTCGCTAGAACTAGCTAATACCTTCTGAAATAGTTCAGCAGAATGGAGCCGTTTAAGGGACCACGGGATCAGACGCCCTGCTTCGAAAATGACCCTACACGTGGAAGGTTCTCAGGAGTATGTACAGAACGACGAAAACGAAGCAAGAATCTCCACCGTTAAAATAGTAGAAAAGTGTGCCACGTTTTTGCAAAGTACCTGAACCTACCGAGTCAGCAACGCTTATAGTCTCCTACATATATAGGCGCGCAGTAGGGCAATGTCTTTCAAACATCGAATATGCAGAAAAAAGCGAAAAGGGCAGCGAATCAAACACCTCATTCCGCATCTATGAAGCAGTATTTTGGCTTTTTACGGGGTATGGGGGAGGGGAGTACCCAAAAGACTTTGAAATTTCCTGCATATACTGCTGCGGCAGGATAGAATACTTGGCTTTTCTGCCGGAGGGCCATCTTCTCCACCCCAGGACTGTGCTAGAATAGTGAGCTCTAGTATGAAAAAAGCAAGAAAAATTCGCCGTCATAAGGGTGCACCCTCATACTCGTATTGCGTCATTCTTAAAGCGTACTCGATGCTTCGAATAGGTCGTCGAAAATTAGGTGAGCCAACCATGTAATGCGCTTCACAGAAGCCCGCTGGGCGATAGCCGTCACCAACTGGGTCCTTCATTCTCTATGCTTACTATGAATTAATTTTCCGACGGTGGTGGAGTGACGTGATAAGTGAGAGAAGACCTTGCAGTTCCGAGTTTCGTCGACATTCGAGGATTACAGGCGCTATGGGCCAGTTCGTCGAAATTTAGGGGAACGGCACATAATGCGTTTCGCAGACACCCGCAGGACAAGAGCCGTCACCGACTCGATTTCGCGGGATGTCAAGAAAACACAAGGACTCCCACTAACACATTGGTCGGACTTCTTCATGAATGGCCTGAACGAACGATATTACTCTCTTCGTGTCCCTCGAGCGAGGAGGATTGGAGCACTCTAGCACGAGACAGGGTCGAATGGAGACGCTTCTGACGCTCACTCGTGCAACTCTATGGTCAACGGGACGACAGGTGATATAGGTTATATTCGATGTTTAGAAACTGTGGCGATGTGAGGACTGTGCGATCCACAGTAAACTTTCGGGGCCGCTAACTCAGCACTTTGCAAAAAATGGAGCATACTTTTCTACTATGTGAAGGATTGAGATTCTCCCAGATTTTCGCAGCTGGACATGCGCTCGAATACCTTCCTGGTTTTGCGCCCAACCTTGGACCTCTCACAGCAAAAAACAAAAACTAACTAATATGACTAATACGGCGCAGAAGTGCGTTGTAGGAGATCCTGGACTACATGTCGGCAGTTAACGTGTACTAAATGGTTACTTAAAATCAGCGAAATAATCCCTGAGACAGGTTACACACATGGTGTCTCAAAAAAAATTATGTATACACTGCTTAAAGGGTGATGACATCGCTCACAGTGAAGGTACTGAAGAAGTTGAAGGCTCATATGGCCATGCACTCGTCTGAAACCTTGCATTTTGCACTCGCTTGATTGTGTTTCGCTAGAACACTTATCACAATTTCTCCACAAAGTGGCCGCATCGATTGATTTGTGCTCCATTTAACGCTTAGAAGTTAAAAAACACACTACGGCTAGCGAAAAATTCAGGCTACCCTTAAAAAAGCAGGTACTATTTGAAAGGTTCTAACATTACGCTTTTGAATATATTTGAGACTCATATGAAAGCACAGGATAACGACCTTTCTAATAGTACACCAGCATTTTTTAGGATACCCTGCCAAATCGTAGTGTGAATTTAACTTTTAAACTTCCTTGAAATAAGCACAAACCAATCGATATGGCAATTTTGCGGAGAAATTATAACAAGTATTCGAGCGAAATGCAATCAATCGAGATTAAAATGCAAGAACTCAGACGACCGCTCATATGTCAGGAAATCTCTGGCTTCTTGAGCTTTCATTCGAGCTCCTAACCTCTTCAGTACTTTTACTGTGAGCCAAGTTATCACCTTTCAAACAGTCCATACATTCCAGGGGCAATGGACTATAAACCGCCTAACAGAAAAAGAACCACCCAGAATCATCGAGGAAGGATACAAGTGAGCCAGCTTCTGTCCCCAACTAACCTCCTTCGGCGGTTTGGCTGGCTTTTCGGGAGGCACTTCTTTCTTGTCCTTCTTCTCCTTCTTCTCACTTCCATTTTCGACCTCCTTCGATGTTTGTTCTTGGCTCAGCTTCTCTTCTCGATTGAGCGCCTCAACTTCATCTCGAGCCTGAAGAGGACTGATTCTGACAGCAGGAGGAAAGCCCAGCTACTAAACAGCAATTCCTGATAGAAGGTGCGACATACCTGCTGCATTATCCGCATCTTTTTTGCGCCCATTCGCTTTTCTCTCCACTCCTTCTGACTTTGCCTGGAGAAACTGGTCTTTAGCAGAGTCAGCAAACAGAGAAAGCTGTAATAGACTCACTTCAGCTTCTTGAAATCGTGCACTTCGCGAGGCTTCTTTGGTGCAGGTTCGCCCTCCGTTAACCTCGCGCACACGACGTCAGGCTGATTTGTCTTGGTTAGCCTGGAACTTGAGCTATACAACTGCGCTCCAACGTTGCAAATGGCATAAAGTGGTCTATCCTAGACTGGACCCACAAAGGAGCTCTATTGCAAAGAAGTTTGGCTGCTATCCAAACCCTTTCATCAGGTGAGACTCGAATTCCTACCATCGGCTACCCGGGAAAGAGGTTAGGCCATCGAATCGCCACCCCTGGGAACGGATCCATCCACGGCGAAACCCGCAGGCATGTGGGATATAAGAGGTAGAGATACCCACGATGAGCCATTCATCACTATCCATGACATATCGCACACCCGCGGGTTTAATTGTTGATGATTTCGGGCCCTGGTTCTCCGAAGGTAGGCATACCCTCGTTGCATTGACCTATCAGAAAGGCCTCGAGTCCCATCTGGCGCAAGAGTTTTTATCGTGAAAACTCTCTTCTATATGGCCCTGGCCTTGAAAAAGTTGAAACCTTCTTCCAAGAGCGTTTCGAAAATCACTTAAAAAATCTAGGGGAGGATAGGCTCGATTCAATTTCAATTCTTCAATTCAATTTCTTTAAGCCTCTAGTGGCTGGTATCGAGGTAGTAGGCTATCATAGCGACGTCTTGCTGCGATCAAAACTGTAGCAACAGGCGGGACTCAAACCTGCACCTATAGCTGATCGGGTGGGAATGCTCTACGCCATTACACCACCGGCGCTGTCTGATCGAACACTGATATCAACGGGCGGCTCATTCTGATATAAAGGTGAGCGCTGACGGGTCCCACGAGGTGTGAATGTTGCGTTCGATCAAATTAGCGCTGATGGAGTAATGGCGTACAGCATTCCCGCCCAGTCAGCAGGAGGTGTGGGTTCGAGTCTCGCCTGGCGCTAGAATTTTGATTGCAACGAAACATCGTTATGAGAAGCTGTACTAGCTCACCCTTGAGATCCATTACAAAAACCGCAGAATACGGATAGGAAGATGAAATCTTGAAAGGGTTACGACGTGAAACAGGCACGGACAGCGTAGTCAGAAGAAGCACTGGATGTCGAGTGGACCAGAATCAAGGTGCTTGGTTCTTGTTCGGTCCAAATTAGCCATGTCTTCCACCCTACTCGGATAATAAACTACTCTCAGAATTGTCTAGTTCAGGTAAAACACTGACTTCCCAATCGCGGCTGACCAGCCAAATCATTACATGGGCCTAACGCTACTTCAAATTGTCTACACACAGAAGTAGACTGCGTGCCGCATCCCATTAACGGATCCTTTATTAGCACTACAACATTAGGATCAGAAAACGTATAGAGGATATATTAGGGTGGGTCAAAAGTAGTGAGACAAATTCTGCTAATTTCTTTATCTCTTTCTAACTCAATTAACTCAACGGTGCTGAAGAATGTATCCGACATTAAGGTCAATGACCTTGCTGCCATCGCTCAGCCAACTTCCTGATCCCATCCTTCCAGAACTGCTTGGGCCTGGTGTTGATCAACTGTTCGATATGGTTGTCAAGGACTGATTCGGTTCTTGTGTTCCTTCCGACCAGGAAGTCCTGTAGGCCCAAGAAGTGGTGGTAGTCGTATGGAGAGATGTCCGGCGAATACGGTAGGTGACGCATGTGAGTAGCCCAGCTGGGCAAGCTTACCCGTGGTTACTTTTGCCCGATGAGGTGCGGCGTTGTCGAAGAGGAGGACAGAATAAGTTCGAGTTGCAGGTCCATCTCTTCTATTTCGTTCAACATGGCCTTAGAGTCCATCGTCGTGCTTTTTGGACAACTTCCAGTATACCGCTCCATGCGCGCAGACACAAAAGCCATGAAGGTGCTTCTCGCCGGAAACATCTCGCCGAACGAAGGTCGGTAACGGGTCAACAGGCCTCACCCAGACTCGCTGCTTGGCAGGGTTAAGGTAGAAGACGTACATCTCATCTTGATATTGAGTCCAGGCTGCTTGGGGTTGGGAATTGAGCGAGATTTGCGCGACATAGGTCGCCTCTTCAGACTGGGGATTCGGCATGAGACAGACTGCGGTTTTGGCATGCTTCTGGAAAGAGCGAAAGTGGTCACTTCTCAGGTGGCCTTCAGTAAGTAGCAAACAAACATACAAATACGAGAAGCACGAAACCGGACTCCAGTCACGACATATAAGGGCACTTCATGGAGAGTCTCATTACTTTTGCCCCCCCCCCCCCCCTAATAATTCGGCGATAATCAATCCCCATCTGAAGTGCGCCACGTATTCTACTTCTACAGTAGTATCGAACGGCGTCACTTGAATGCGTCCCATGAACAAGTCAGTGTTTTATCTTTCCAGGCAAGTCCGCGACCATCTCATCGACCAAGGAGGGACGGAAGGCTTGGCTGGCCTGGGCGGAAAATCTCAGCCAAGAACCTGGTATCGGGTACACGCGACAGCCGGCGCCTCTCTCGACCGTGCTACTACGCTCCTCCCACTTGGTAACATCTTTAGGTAACCCTGAAATTCTCACAACTCTCCAGCCAAAGAACTCACTTTGCCCACGACTCGAAGCTCAGCGCTTCGCCTCCGAGCATAATGTTGCCCTCGTCGTCCTCTTCAACCTCTAGTTCACCCTCTTCGGTTATCATTCTGAAAAACACGGGCGCTTTAGGGCGTCTAACATAATCCAAGCCATAACACCTACTTCTGACGTTGAGCTTCCAACAGCGCGCCCACACCCATCATCACTCGACCTGCCCGTGACTCTGCAGAATTCTTCCTGCGAAAACGAGGATAGATTGAACAATTGGAGTCGTAGCCATATAGGCCCAAAAGGCCCTTAAAAATTTACCCTCGCATTCGCTTTCTGCTCGGCGCGACAGGAACATACTCAGCCGCTTTCATCTGAACTAGCGTAGGCCTATCCACGAAGTCCTCCCGCCTCACTTCCTGCTTCCAACTCCTAAAATGGCGTAAAATCCATATGAGAAGACGAATGGGAGAGAGACTGTGTACCGACTTTATCAAATCCTGCAGATGTTCCCTCATCCATGCACTCTGCGCTTCAGTGAGATGTCGCTGTAAAGTGTGCAGCATCGCCGGCCGGAGTACGCTGTCCGGCAGACCCCCAACTTGTGCCGACACCGCATCGCACATCGTGTACAGCTCCATCACATCCGTGATCTCGGCCCAGTTCACCCGCTGGTCCGTGACGTGCTGAAGAAGCTGGGTCAGGGACCTTCTAGTGTAGCAGTGTCGCAGTAGTCGCTCACCTTGATGAACATATCCGTAACATCATCCTCATCAAGCACCGGTGCCAATTTCGCGTCAGATAGCGCAGCAGCCGATGAGCGAGCGCTCATGGGCATGGGCTCCTTTGAGGGTGGCGGAGGTTCAACCTCGGGTGGAACGAACGGTATCGGCTTCTGCTCCTCTTTAACGAACGCTTCATAGTCTGTTGGTGTCAAGATCCTGAAAATAGAAAATGGACATTAGAAGGTAGTGTATCTAGCTCTCATGATACTTGAAAAACAAAGATGTATTTTACAGTAACCGTTTAAAGATTGAATACGTACAAAGAGCCGCCAAGCTTGATGATACTCAAAACCAATTCTCCAGAGGTGTGCAATGCATTTCAACCAGGAAAGGGTCTCAGCCATATGTCTCACAAGGGAAGGATCTGAAGCGTATGTCTGAACGGGGGGAGCGAGTCATATAGGAGAAATCCTCACCCCTCAATTAGTATGAAAATGTGTTTATTTTTTGCCAAGTCGTTAAACCCAAGGAGTAGGGGATCACAATGGGATACAGCGCAGCACGCGTTTGTGGGTCTTGTATGCCCGCGATGCCTTTGCAGCCAGCGGCTCGGTGCGCAGGTGGGTAGAGGTTTGACTCACGTGAGAGAGGTCGGGGGTTTGGTTCCTCTGCGCTGCTGCACTTTTGCATTTCAACCGATTGGTTGAGATTTGGGGGATTCTGAAGTCTATACCATTTTCAGGCGTTTTCTGCGCATTTTTCCAGCGGTAAGTTGTGGTATTCAACATGGTGATGTAAAAGACGCAGCAGCACAGAGGAACCAAACTCCCGACCTCTCTCACGTGAGTCAAACCTCTACCCACCTGCGCTCCGAGCTGCTGGCTGCAGAGGCATCGCGGGCGTACAAGACCCACAAACCCAGTGCTGCGCCGTATCCCATTGTGACCCCCTACCCCTTCGGTTTAACGACTTGGCAAAAATAAACACATTTTCATACTAATTGAGGGGTGAGGATTCCCCCTATATGACTCGCTCCCCCCATTCAGACATACGCTTCAGAACCTTCCCTAGTCAGTGGCAAATACGAGCACCGCTGTGGGAATCTCCACTCTTCAAATGAAGGATAACGGATAAAGGACGACGTTATTGGGCGGAAAATCCTACCCAGGAACCTGTTATCGGGTGCACGCGACAGCCGGTACCTCGACTGCGTTACAAGCTCCACTCAAATAACCACGGATCGACCGACAATTCAGCGTTTTTTCAGCGCACGTAACATCCACGACATCCTCTAGGTCTGTCAGCACCCACCCGTGATACGGGGATGGGCCGGACATTGATATCAGCATGGAACCGGTTAAGCTGAAGTCCTTACTAGTAACAATGCTTTAATTATAATATAACTATAAATTCGTATGTTCAAGGACTCTGCAAAGATGGAACATACTTTTCTAAAGGTGAAATTCTTGCTGTGGTATTCATTTTCGTCATTCTCACAAACCCTTCACTGGTAAGGATGGACGATGTCGTTAATCAATTCCTATTAGGGATGCGCCGCGCACTTTACCTTTCCAGTATGTCGTAGAGGCAACCGGCGTATTTGGACTGTTCAATGACTTTCAGTGTCCTGACGATCGACAATCGACATTTTGCACTTCTCAGAAAACTCTGCTAAGCAAAGGCCCCAACACCGGATGAATAGAAGACCTGGGCGGGATCTGATATAAAAACCACTGTTTGAGGTTCCGCAACTGCGCTACCACGCGCTAACGTATTCCACTTCTCCAACAGGCCACGAAATGTGAGCTCTCTTAGATCAATCACTTGGGGCTCAGGGCACCAAAGGCAAATCCCACTCTACAGTACACCAACATTAAAGGGCAATGAGATCGTAGTATGAACGTTAACCTAACCTCCTTTTGACGATCCACAGTTTATTAAAAGCTGTAAATCCCGGAAAAGGGCATGTGTATGTAGCGCAGTCAGAGGAAGCATCAGCTCTCGCCTGCATCCCGAATCAATTCATGGCTCGGTGGTTTCCGCCCGCCCGAGCTTTCCATCCCCACGGGGTAAGTGAACTGCTACCAGACTTCTTTGGTAAAGATAGAGCACTGGCCGAATCCAGTGTAGTCGGGGGTGGGGGGGGGACACATGGCGAGTGGCGTTCTACCCTCCCCCCCCCCCCCTTTAAACGATAGCCATTAGAACTAACCACGCGCTGACGTAGCAGAGTGCCAGCGTCTGCTCACGCCATCCGAGTCACTGTCATTGGAGCACGTTTTCGTCGCTCAGTGGGAGTTAGCAGCTGGATTCTGCAATCTTCGAGCGCAGAACCAGGCTAGAGAAGGGACTCCAGGGTGCGTGCGATCCAAGCTGCTCGTGTGGAAGCTGCTTTCGTCCCCCAGTGGGAGTCGGCAGCAGGGTTCTGCGCTCTTCGAGGGGAAAGACTCCAGGATGTGGTGCAAAAATTCCGCACCGATGGAGAACCGAACCCTGGCCTCCCTCGCATGCAGCGCGCCTCTATCCACCGCCCCACGACCCGCTTGTCGCGAGGGTTAACGCAGGCATATAAGACATCGATCGAACGCCCTCGTGGAGGCCGACACGATCCGCGACGCAATGGCAGCAGCCACATGCTACAGTATCGCGGGTTGATGAGCAAACCTGCACATCAACCCCCCGACTCCATGGAGCGCATCAGCAGAATTTGGTTAGTTCTAAGTAAGACCCCTTTAAACAGAGGGGTGGCAAATGTCTGCGTCTCCACTATCTTGTAAGGCAGCCACTTGACTCTCGAGCAAGTCCAGGAGGTTGGGGGTGGGCGAGCCAGGGGACGAGGGGGTAGAACGCTCGTCCCCCGGGACACATGACTAAAAATTAATAACAAATGAAGTGGAAACTCAAGGAACGGCTTCTAGAGGACAAAATAGGACCTGAGCTGACAACATTTACAAACAAATTACGTTCGGTTTCGGCGCGGTTGTAAACGGAACAAATTTATGTACCCCTCTATTGTGATGGATCAGGTTATAACAGGCGACGGTCAGCTGTGTTTGAATGCGCTTTTCCCGTCGAGACGTCTTTACAATTGTTTGTTTTTGGAACCTATTTTGTTTTCTTGGAGCCGCTCCGCGAGTCGCAAGCCAATTGGTTACATAATTTTTAGTTATGAGCCCCCAACGACTAGGATACATCCGTACTTTCTTCCCCATCGACTGGTCGCTGCAAGTTATTGTATAGGCCAAATACGCACTCAAATTTTAAGTTTTTAGGTTTCAAGAAGCTGCTTCTGCGTATGCAATGAGTGCCTTCGGTTGTATTCGTTTGTTTTTGATTGAGTTCATGCGCTTTTATTCTAACATTGTATTTTCACGTGTGGCCTTAGCTCACGTCATGAATAAATAAATAAATAAATAAATACGCCCTGAGAAGATCAAATGGCAACGGATGACAAACAGGGCAGACTCATATTGTGTAGGATCAAACGTTCGTGAAAACAGGAAGAATAAGAGAAAGGAGGAGGATCAGTTCCTGTAGGCTAACTGACCTCAAGACGCTCTGCTGCTGTCCATCGTCTAGCTCAAAGCCGTCTTCAGATCTGGCTGCATCGGCTTGTTCTTCTGTATGCATCACAACCTGCAACAAATCACATAAAGCCAGTATAGGTAACAGCCAGTATGTGCGTCTACAAGTACCTCAGCCTGCTTGTGCTGATTCCTAAGCGGAAGGAACGTAATCTTCTCAATATGGTCGGCTTCTGGAACAGACGCATATTGCTAAGGCATCGCACAATGCAAGAATTCCTCCCCCAAACATACCAAATATGCTGTTCAGCAAGTTCTGCTCTGCTGACACTGGCAAATCAAGAGCGTATATGGTCCTTTTGCGGGCCTCTTCATCCGTTGAGATCTTGAAGAACGGTCGGGAACGACAGGCAGCTGGGGCAACTAAACCACACAACATAGATGTCCAGCTGTAGGTACAGCAACATAGAAGGGACACACTTACAGAAAGCCGGGCAGGCTTCCACCTTGACCGCCTGTCCATCGACTCGCATCTTCTGCGCCTGCGTGAAAGCCTCCCTAGCAGAGCTAATCGATTTGAACGTGAACGATATGGAGCCCGGCTTTGGACCCTGAATTGCGCCAAAAATACACATATGCCCCCCGCCAAAGCCAAGAAACCTCGATGAAACAACCAAATACCTTTTGTTTGGATGCCCGGCCGAACTGAATAGTGAAAGAATCGCAACGAGCCAGCATATTTATTATCTGAAAAAAATACGACAGTTAATCAGCGGTCTAGGGACCCTAACACTTCAGCGACGTACCTCAGAATGTGTCCTCCATCCACCCGGATGCCTCAAACCCGTCACAGCGAACGTACGATTATCCAGCTCAGGCTCTTCGTCGATGTGCGATGGAGTGTTCTTTGTGCTGCCGGTCGTCCCCACTTCTACCAACTCAGGCACTGTAGATGTACTCTCGGCCGCTGTTTCAGTCGTCGTGGAGGAATCTATCGTGGTGCTGCTTTCCTTCACGTCTCCGTTAACCGCCGGAGGATCGCTCGGTTCCTGAAAAGATGATTTTCTGACCTATTATTTTCAAAATAATTCACTACTAGTAAAACAACAGCATGCAACATATTGCACATTGTCTCAGTGAACTGCCGTAAATTTCACTTTGACTTCTGTAGGCGTCTTACTTTATTAAGACAGTTTTAAATGAATTTGTATCCTGAATCGCAAAAATGTCGCCAGCACATTCTGAGCGATTTTCGGGCTTATGGTTAGAATTCTTTCCATGAACCATCGAAAGACTTTCGATTGCCTTTCAGTTATACAAACACTTTAATAGGTTTTTTTTTTCATTAAAAATATTGAACATTCTGCAAAACCAATGCACAAAGTGCACAACCCCTTCATAAATTTTACGACCTAAAAATTGTAAACAATTGTGAACTGTTGCAAAGTATTATATTAGGGGGGGGGGGGCAAAAGTAATGAGACAAAATGAAAAAAATCTTTATCTCTTTATAACTCAATTACAACTCAACGATGCTGAGGAGTGTATTTGCCATTAAGGGCGAGGACCTTGCTGCCATCGCTCAGCCAACTTCCTGATACCATCCTTATAGAACTGCTTGAGCCTGGTGTTGATCAACTGCTCGATATGGTTGTCAAGGACTGCTTGGATTCTTGTGTCCCTTCCGACTAGGAAGTCCTGTAGGCTCAAGTAGTAGTGGTAGTTGCATGGAGAGATGTCCAGCGAATACGGTGGGTGAGGCATGTGAACGTAGCCCAGCTGGCCAAGCTTATCCGTGCTTGCTTGTTCCCGATGGGGTGTGGCGTTGTCGAAGAGGAGAAACTTCTTGAAGCGCTGCGAATGAATAAGAGCGAGTCGCTGGCCCATCTCCTCTATTTCGTTCACCATGGCCTTGGAGTTCATCGCGGTGCTCTTGGGAAACAGCCTCCGGTAAACCGATCCATGGGCGCAGACCCAAAAGCTCCAAAGATGCTTCTCGCCGTGAACATCTCGCCGAACGAAGGTCGTTAACAGGTCACCAGGCCTCACCCAGACTCGCTGCTTGGCAGGGTTAAGGTAGAAGACGTACTTCTCATCCTGCGTGAATATTGAGCCCAGGCTGCTCGGGGTTGGGAATTGGGGGAGATTTGCGCGACACAGGTCGACTCGTCAGACTGGGGTTTCGGCATGAGACAGGCTGAGGTTTTTGGCATGCTTCTGGAAAGGGCGAAAGTGGTAACTTCTCAGATGGGCTTCAGTAAGTAGCATACAAACATACAAATACAACAAGTAGGAATCCAGACTCCAGCCACGAGATATATGGACACGACATGGGGTGTCTCATTACTTTTGCCCCCCCCCCTAATAGTATTATAGCTATTGTAAACATAGTATTATAGCTTTGCAAACTATCATGACAGATTTATTCTCCATATTCGACCTCATGAAACCTGGACATGTCTGAATTGTTTCAGTACTTCTGTGCCAGGCAGGTTTGATAAGATGTAACGTTTACTTCGGCCTGACGTTTCGATAATTTCGTCGTTTTCAAAGGCCTGAAAGAAGTTCGACGCCTAATTGCACTCACTCATCTCGGCAAAGACCGAGGCTTCCAACTCAGCCGGGTTCAACGAATTCCTAAGGTGCCAAGGTGAATCCCACTGAAGAAACCGAACCTCAGTGGGATTCACCTTGGCACTCTTAGGAATTCGTTGAAACTGGATGAGTTGGAAACCTAAGTCTTTGCCGAGAAGAGTGCCTGGGGCCGGATTCATCAACGACTAACCCGTGGGTATAGGGGTAGAGATACCCACGATGAAGCCTGCGTCTCTGACCCTTGCATTATCTCTAGCTGACTCTTATCTTATCTATACTCCTTATACCCCGCATACCCACGAGTTTAATTGTTGATGAATCCGGCCCCAGATCTTAGGCTTCAAACTGTTTTCAGGCCTTTGAAAACGACGAAATTGTCGAAAGCTGAAGCAAACGTTTCATCTTAGCAAACCTGCGTGGCACAGAAGTATTGAAACAATATCATGACAGACTCTACACGATGAGTTTCACTAATCTATCGGTTAACTAGCAAGGTTGTTACCAACTATATTTCGACTGAAAACTACTCCCCAAACACGATTTCATCCACTGGTATACTCTTTTTGAAAAACAGATGTAATACTTGATATCTCAGATACAAATAAGGTGGGTGCCGTTGGATCTCCAGGCACAGAAGCAGGTTTGTCATTTCTCTGCTATTGTTACTTCTTGAATCATGTAACTTTACCTATTCAACAAGCGTTTCCGAAAGCATCTTTCGCCAAAGTTTCATTCCTATTCGTTGACCCTTTTTTCTTAGATTAACTATGATCGAGCAAAAGACCCAAGTGCGGGTTTGCTCGATGTACGACTTCAAGCAAGGAAGAACTGCTGCAGAATCCCATCACATCTTGTCTGAAGCATTTGGTGACGAAGTTCCATTATTAAATCAATGGCAGCAATGCTCTCAAAGTTTCCGAGACGGTGATGAGAGCCTTGAAGACAAAGAACGTCAGCGGCGTCCTGAACTTGTGAATAGCCAGGAATTAGAGGAAGCCGTCGAGTCGGATCCAACACAAACTACACGTGAGCTCGCATAGAGGTTCATTTGTCACCATTCTGCCATTGCCTGTCGTTTCCATGCAATCGGAAAGTCAAATCAGTGCGGGAAATGGGTGCCACATCAACTCAGCGACACAAACAAGGCAGCAGGAGTCGCCAACGCTGGAATTCTCATCCGCAAAACCGAGAACAGCGGTTTCTACGACTCCATCGTGACGTCGGATCATCGGATGAGAAGTGGGACCCACTACGACAATGCCACACGAAAACGGCAACGGATGAGCCGCGGTAAGATCCTGAAGACAACAACGAATCCAGACATTCACGGAAAAAGTCATCCTCTGTGCTTGGTGGAACAGTAGAGCTCTGGTGCAGCTCTGTGGTTCTGTGGTGCTGGATCCAGGCCAAACAGTTACGGCAGACCATTACAAAGAACAACTGAGCCGCGTGGGCTAAGTACTGCGTCAACAAGGAGTGAACACAGTGAAATTCTTCCATGACAACGCTCGACCGCCTGCAAAAAATTGAGGAGTTCAGCTGGGAACTTCTGCCTCACCCGCCTTATGGTCCAGACCTTGCGCCATCAGATGACCATCTTTTTCGGTCGATACAGCACGCCTTGGCGGAGAAAAAATTCAAGAACCGTGACGAAGTCGAAATTTGGGTGTCCAGCTTCTTCGAGTCGAAGCCACCGGAGTTCTTCAAGAAAGTCATCCATTCTTTGCGAGGACGTTGGCGAGATGTCAATGATAATAATGAAGATTAAGGATAAGGATAAAAGATGGCGTTATTCAATCCTCTTTGGAATGCGCCACGCATTCTACTTCTATGGGATGTCGTGGACGCGTGTTGAATGCGTATTTGGCCATACAATGACTTGCGGTGGCCAGCCGATGTACAAGTCAGCGCTTTATCCTTCCCAGACAAGTCTGGTATCAAAACACCGGCCCCGGAGAGATGGAAGGCTTGGTTGGCCTAGGCGGGAAATCTGAACCAGGAACCTGGTATCGGGTGCGGGCGACAGCCGACGCCTTCTCCGACTGTGCTCCACGCGCCCGTAATGAAGATTACCCTTGTATTAAGGTATGGCCATTGTTTTCTTGTAGCGAAATTTATCTTTGAGCAAAAACGACATTTATAATCCGACAACCTATTAAACAGCGTAAGCCTGACAGACATCCATTTGAGCTGACTTCAACGAATGAATGGAAAGATATCTGAGACCACCTACCTCCGTGACGTTTTGAGATCCATTTTCTTGAACTTTTTCTTCATGTTCCTGATCATCCATCACTGAATGGATAAATTGCCTAGGCTGACACAGCAGAACATGACGGAGCGTAAAAGCATAGGAAAAGTACAGACGGCGTGAATGATAACGCCATGAGACAATCAATCCCGCACACAAATCAATGTCGTAGAATTTATTCGCACTACTGAGATCATCGTGAACACCGTACGCACAAATTTTGACCGAACATCGTGTTCCCCATGACACTACACCTATCACTTTATTGATAGCTTTTGAAGCGCAGCTTTAGAAGCCATTGAGTCAACGTGGAAAACATATCAAACTGAAAACTGCAAGGCGAAACCTCTGAACTATCTTTCAACACATAGAGTGATGAAGAGTATATCTTCATGCACGGCGCGCTAGATGAAAGATTACGAGGAAACCATGACAAGGAGGAACGAAAGAACTGAACCCATAGCAACACGTCTCGGACACAAAACCTGTAACACATCCACACTCTACCACCACCGCTGTACAGTACGAAGTGGCTCTAAACATCGCCGGGTCGCCAGTGAAGCAGACGTGCATTCAGCATTAGGCGGGGCGGCCTAGCGGCCAGCTTCCGTAAAGACTCCAGATGCTTGATGTAGACGTGTACCCAGAGCTCCTGATCCGGCGGTAACTCCTCTGATACCATCTTCGGCTCGCAGAGTTGCAGCCACTGAAGGGTATCGACAACGTCTTCGGGTTGCATGCCTGGAAGGAAGGGCATGGTCTATATAGCGGCTCTAGATGGAAGTATACGTGATCAAGCGTACCTAACGTTTTCGCCAGCTCAGAAACCTTGATCCAAGACGTATCCATGAATCCGGAGAGGTAGTCCACAATTATGTACGCCCAGTAGTGGCGAAAACTGGCCAGACCGAGGTCGGACAGCGGCTTCTCGGGCGATCCCTGTATACCTTGACGACGGGACAGCTCATAGCCTGGATAGAGTAAAAGACTTACAGAAGAACGATGGGCATAATAGGCATTCGATGATGCAAAGCAACCCTGATAGCTCCCTGAAGAACGGAACAAATTCCACAATGAATTCTCAGTCAACACCCGCCTCCAATGAAAAAACACTCTAATTTGATCCCTACATTCAAGAAACTCAATGTTGTCTGGAAATACAAGCTCGCCAGTATAGTTGTGCTGGAATGACCTATTCAAATGATTTTCATTGGAATTTGAATACTCGAATTCGAATATTCAAAAAATCGCGCTTTTCGAATGTATTCAAACTCGAATATTCGGAAAAAAACTGAAGATATTCGATTTCGAAAAATCCAAATTTGTGAGCATTCGAAATCATTAGAATATTTGAAAAGGTTTCGAAAGCACAACTACACTCGGCAGTAAACATTGAATCCAACGCATATGTATTCGGATAATTAGGATCCTTCTTTTTTTTCTAACCGACAATAAATGAATTATGCAGATGTAACGCATGGTTATCTCATGTTAATGCTGTTCCATATCGTAACAGCCTAGTTAGCCTCGCAAATCTCGTAACCTAGTTCCTTGTTGACTCGCATGTACTCTTTTCTCGCAACGTCCTCCTTACAGTAACCCAGCACCTATATAAGCCAATTTCTCAATCAACACATGTCCTTAGTTCTACTGTGCCTTTGCCGCGACTGGCGGCTCTTCAATAAAGCTCTAATAAGTGGACTGCCTTCTCTTAGACACTGGTCGAGGTTCAAATCAGCTGTGAGATAATGCCACAGGCGGTCCGCGTTATGAGAAGAAGCGACGCAACACAGATAATAGCATTTTGGAAAAGCCCAGATCCTAGTAATTCACACAATAGTAGGTTTTTAGATGATTAAGATAGCGATTTCTTCTTCGGATTAAATATCTCGGATATCCGTTTCGGATGGGAGACAAGATTTTTGATCAAAATCGGTTATCTGAATCATCCAAAATTCCGGCCCAGTTAAAATTACCAGCATCTGAATCATCTTTGGATACGGGCTTTTCAAAATTGCTATTATCCGCAGGATCCATTTATTAGGAGGTTTGGAAAAAATAACGTCACCCAATTATCCCAATCGGAGCCGGATCTAATGTATACTTTGCAGATTGTGGGAGCGCGCGGATACTGACTCGAACGGGGAGTTGGTTACGAGCAGCATTAGGGAGCGTTTAGTGTGCACGCGACGCTCGCTCGACGCGATGTAATGATAAGCTCCCATATCGATCGCGCGCAGCGATGAATCGATATGTACGCTTTTCATCACATCGCCTCGCGCATCGTGTGCACACTAAAGGCTTCCTTATAACTTCAATTTCTCTACTTAAGGGGCGCTAGAGAAAGGGTGGTAATTATATGGGGAACCACTTTTATTCACAGAAAGACGGAGTGAAAGACAGAACCAGGCCTCTCTCAACTACGTAATTTGCGTGAAACTATTTCACTATTGTGTCAGACAACTACATTCTTGCGATTTTGTTCTTTATCATTTTCATTCACCTTATATTTAGGTAGCAGCAGTCTATCCAGTACAAGAGGAAACCGTATTATCGACTATTACCATGTACAGTTAATATGCGCCTTTGCACTGCTCCGTCGCGCGGATGAACTATAAACACCCCGCGCTGGGCTAATGTTTCCTTTCGTTAAAAAAAAACTTCCTTGTAGCTCCACCTTCGCGTTCTTAACTGCCTTTTCTTACCCCGGGAGCGACAGGGCGGGACGCCATGCACTTCAAGCAAATCGGCTGGTTCTAATTATTGGTGCATTTGGATAATCTACAAGATGGTTTGTCGCGCATGTCACTATATAAAACGACTCTTTAAAACTACCTAAAGACATCCACTGGCAGGTTAGCCTGAAATAACTCAATTATAAGGCTACACAGCTTGACTTTAACAGTTTTTCTTTCGCTTCTTCAAGGTCACCACTGAAGCATTCAAAGATCACTGATCAGTAGACACCTTTAGCCAGCTATAAGGTACCTTTTCACATGAAACGAGCTGCACGACGACCCATTTTAAAGGCCATTCGAATGTACTAATAGCCAAAATCAGTCGATCCGCCCGAAATGCATGGCGGCTCGTCCCCGACGCTCCAAAAGTAATAAAAGGCAGTTAATAATGTGGAGAAGTAGCCATATAAATTAGACATTTACCAAAAACAACGTTAGCAAGGCACCAAACTGTTTATAGTTCCGCCACGCGACGGAGCAGCAGAGTCAACCGTATTAATTATACTCACTCAGCAATCGATAACGAGACATCTCACAATGTCGTAGCGTTCTACGATAAATGCAAGCTGGACCTCAATTACAACTCAAGCAAAATCTTCAAAGCACCAACTCAGTTGAATCAGAAAGCTTCCAAAGCCTTGCCGTTGAAACGCAGGAAAGACCAAGATACAGCTTAGATTGTTACCATCCGGAGATGTTCGCTCCTTCGAGAAATAGCCAACTGGACGAGCTTCACCTGAAACGTTCTCGACTGATATAAATGGCCAGATAAGTTAACATCAAATTCAACCAAATAAAAACCTATCTGATAAAATAAATTCAAAAATCGGAGAACCAAAAAGAATAAGAATGGAGACTGACACAAGATAGGCAGAAAATTATCTTAGCAAATTTCAAAAACAAAAACAAATCGTGAAGGATTCATTTAACAGCTAATCTCCGTTGCTGAAAGACGCAGTGCTGACTATGATTCCGAGCTCAGAGGATGTCTAGTGGTGATAGGCGTCCTTCCAGGAGCTTTACTGAAGATCCAATAGCCAGGGCGAAGGTAAGCTATGGCGTAGCTACGAAGGTACGCCAAATATTTAAATTTCACGTCAAATTGCATACTTTTCAAAACAAATTGGACACCAATCTAGACAAACTTGACGCATTTGAGATCAAGCTGAACGTCTTCCAGATCACACCGAACCTCTTCCACATTAAAACAAAGAAGGATGCTGAGACGGAAAGGTGAGACAGTCTCGTGTGCTCTTCATTTCAAAACCTCGATTAATTTTGTCATGCCAGTAGGAATGTTAAACTGCTTTTTCATGATTCTTGCTGAGCTCATCTTTGATGAAAAATGCATGAAATGTATGAAGAGAAATGTAAAAATGTATGAAAAATTGTATAAAAAATCACCTAAATAACCAAATTTTAGGCACTTACATTGCTTGGATAAACCCCACAAATTAGATTTTTGTTGTAATTATTCAGGAATCAGTCTATGCTAGAGATCCGCTCTAATAGCGGAATCTAGTTTTAAGCAGCGAGCCCTAGCACTAACTATTCATAATAGCCATAACAACTATGAATCTTTTGAAAGCTCGAAACTATAAGTTGCTATGGAGCCAGTAGCATTAACCTAAAAAACGGAAAAGGAAAACTGCAGGGTTTGGTTTGTTTTTAACATGCAGAAAAGAAAGGAGAAGGTAGAACGGACCCTATTCGATAGAAACATTCTCTCACGGAACAGCATTCTGCCACGGTGCTTCCAATGCACTTCTGACGCTGATTGGTAGCCAGTCTTAGACACCAGGCATTGTTTGTTTGTTCCCAAAGTAATAAACGAAGTCAAATTTTCCTACTAGGTGAACATAAAGTACGAAGTTCGGCGATGATCTTTTTTTTTGGGATGTACTGCGCACACTACGTCCAGAATATATCAGGGAAGGTAACTTCGCATTTGGGTACAGTGGCTTGCGGTGCCCAGCAGATAGACATGTCAATGTTTCGTCCCTCCATATCACATCTGCTTCCAAGACCCTATGAGGATGGAAAATTTGGTTGGCCTAAGCGTAAATCTCGCTTAATACCGATCTGGAGGCGGATTCATCAACGACTTACAGCAATTTAACGGAGAATATACGCCCGATATTCCTGATAACGCGGATTTTCAGGAGAAATAGTGAAACTTTTCGCTATATCGATTGTTGGTAAGTCACGTTATCAGGAATTTCGACTGGACTTTCTCTGCTAAATTGCTGTAAGTCGTTGATGAATCCGGTCTCTGGGATAGTTAGAGAATCGGCGACTTTTTCCGGCTGCGTCAACATTCAGACTTGCCGCAAATCACCTCATAGATCGTTTCTATGCGCTTAAGTAAGACACTTTATTTCTTCATGCACAAGCCATGCACCTCACATTTTCTTAAGCCTAATTCACGCAGGGCCTGTCCATGCTTTGTAGTAAATAAATATACAAATACAAAACTTTAAAAAAGAGTACAATGCAATTGTTAGTGCGGCGGAGCGGCGTTCTACCCCCCCCCCCCCGCCCTTTAAACAGAGGCGTGGCAAATGTCTGCGGCTCCACTATCTCGTGAAGCAGCCACTGGACTCTTGAGCAAGCCCAGGGGTTGGGGGTGGGCGGGCCAGGGGGACGAGGGGGTAGACCGCTCGACCCTCTGTTAGTGCAGTAACTGTCAACACACAAAAGGGAGGAAACAAACGAGATATAAATAAACAAGCAAAAAAATAACCATAAAACTGAACGCACCCGACTCTCTGAACTGACAAACCACGTAGAATAGAAAGCTGGTGACGTCGAAATATATAGTCTTATGGTCCATGAATAACTTGGCAAATAAACATAAACACTGACAGAAAAGCTGAAAAACTCCATATACAGTTGATGAAATGAAAAAGCCGAAAATTTTATACGTACCTTCTCCTTTTCCCCATCAATCTCGTACACGACGATGTTTTCAGAAGCATCCACATAAATTTCCCGACCCGGAGGATGTTTAGCACCACAGGAACTCTGAAACAGTGGATAATGATTGGATTGTGAGAGCCTAAAGTATTTTCATAACAAATTTCTCGAGGTAAAAATTATATGGCAGCAAAAAGAGCTTTATACAAGTGAAGTTAACATACATGCTTTCCAAATGGGACGTCTCGCATCTCTCTCTCTCTCTCTCTCTCTCTCTCTCTCTCTCTCTCTCTCTCTCTCTCTCCCTCTCCCCCTTTCCCTCTCTAAAATCCTGACAGCTCTTACTGTCTGGCACACCGAAAGGAAATGAAAGCCTAAAAGGGGGCTCTAAAATATGAACTCTTGGTAAGATAGCTTAAACAACGGATAAACGCCGTTGGTCAGAAGTTTTAAAGAGTCTACCATCTATTATTCTGCTGCAGTTCCCCAAATCTGGTACATTTTTAATTACATCAAACAGCTAGAAGAATGGACGAGATCGTAGCTTTTACTGATTTCTCAGTTTTAGCCACCCTTTTAGTTGCCCTAGATAGCGTGGTAGGGCAGTCGGAGGAGTTCGGGTCACGACTAGGTCTACCAACCCTTCAATCGCGGGGAACTGTTAGCATATTTGACTACGAATGTTGAAACCTGACTCATGCATCCGCTGGTTAGGATAAGGATAAGGATAAAGGATGAAATTACTCAATCTCTTTTGGGATGCGCCACGCATTCTACTCTTACGGGATGTCGTCGAGGCGATTTGAATGCCATACAATGACTTGCGGTGGCCAGCCGATGAACAAGTCAGCGCTTTATCCTTTCTAGACAAGTTTGGTACCAATTCACTGACCCCGGAGGGATGGAAGGCTTGGTTGATCTGGGCGGGAAATCCGACCCCGGAAGCTGGTAACGGGTGCAGGCGACAGTCGGCGCCTCCTCCGACTGCGCTACACTCGCCCTAATCCGCTGGCTACAACAGGTAATTACAAATGCTAGAAACGAATTGAATTGCCTCGAGGAAATCTCGTAAAAGTAGAATGCCTGGCGCGTCCAAATCCGAGATTGATTGAGCCAACCTCTACTCTTTATCCTTCACAGTAATCGGTAAGAAGGTTACATGAAAAGGCGAAGTTATTTCACTGAACGCTCACTTTCAGCTGCACTTCCAGTCGACCTAAGACACTCCTCCATGAGTATATGAAGTAAGAGATCAAATAGACCTATAGCACTGTCCACAAAGGACAAAGGGTAACAAACGGTGTTCATCGACCCCTTCGTAGAATATGCCACGCATTCTATTTGTACGGGATATTGTAGAGGAAATTTGAATGGGCATTTGACCAATAGAATGGCCTGCATGAGCATCGATGGACACGTCAGTGTTTTAACCTTCCCAAACAAGCCTGATACCCATTCACTTATCAAGTGGATGGAGAGAGGGAAACCCGAATCAAGAATCTCAACTCGGGTGCAAACGACAACCGGCGCCTTTTTCAACCGTGCTACTACATCACTGCCTGTCCATAGCTACTTTCATGTGAAATCTTGAAGGTTTTTAGGACAAAAACAGTACCATGCCCACGAACATGTTGACTTTTTTGTGAAATTCCTACACGCAAAGTATGACACTCTTCATTCTTTCTGAGCAGTAGGGATCCACTGGACCATTTTGGCACGCGATATGGATGAAAGGAGACGAATTGCTGGCGCCTACTCGAGGGATTTGATGATCAACGGAACTAGACCCTAGCAGTTCCTAATGAAAGAAAGAAAAAATCAAAACGATTAGTATGAATACTGTACTCACCAAATGCATTTTAAAAGCCCTCTCTTGTCGCATGTAAAGAAAGCACTTATCGCATATAAACAAGTATCTCTCTTTGCCGTATTCATCAGGATACGGAGACACATACCTAAACACTAGAATGCGGTTAATCTGACACAACCTCTTCGTCTACCACTCACCAGGTATCCATCTCGTATTCTCCATATCGTACAACTTCAATATATTTCACTTTGGTGACCTAAAGGTAAATCATTGGAATGTTTTCGTTGTGTGTACAGTTCAAGTTAAGTGGGACAAAGCCGCGTTGCTCTGGTGAACGACTTCTTTGCAACTTGGAACCTGTCAGACTTGCTCCCAACGTGCATTGGTTACTCATATGACATGAGGCTATACAGGTTTGCCCCAACGAACTTGCTGGCAAAGTCGCTTTAGACCAGTTCCTTCAGAGAACTGTACCTCTTTGTGTTGCTCCTCTAGAACCTCGGAGTAATCCAAATTCGCAGGACTCGGCGAATTTTCCTTCGCTTTTCGAATCCGCTTCTCTCTCGTTTCACAGGACGTAGTCAATCGTTTATTTCCTTTGATTCGAAACTAAAAGACCGCTGTCAAACACACTATATCAAAATTCAATGAATATATACAATTCTCACGCAAAATTGGACACCTTTCAAATCAAACTGGACACTATGCAAAGCGACCTTGACGCTTTTAAAATCTTGCTGAACATCATCCAAACAAAAACGAGCGTCTAGCAAATTAAACTGGATCCTCCCACACGGTTAGAACAATATTTTGTTCAAGAAAAATTTAGTATAGCTTTCTTTGAACTTTTTTTCAAATTCACCTGCCACGGTTAGTGATCGCGCTCTTTGAAATTTTTTAAAAAGAAAAACAATTAATTAATTTTATTCTTAAGCTCGCAAAGGCAGCAAGCATTTAGTGTATTTAAAAAAGACATTTTTATCTTTAAAGGAGCAGAATATGCCCACCCTCATCCGAGTCATAGCAAGATCTAGAGGCTAAAGAAAACACCGGAAAGCTCATAAGACATAGTATAACAAACATTAATAAATTTCAAAGAAACTACTGTTCTAGTATAGGAGACAGAGGAAAAATCCAAAAGACTGTTTAAAAATGTATAGATCGCGCCATACATTTGACTTGTCACGATTTCTATTTGATTGATAGTGTAAATGCTCTCTACTTAAAACAGGATAGAAGGACATGTGTTTTCTACAACTGTTTTTGTTGAATCCGCATAAACAGAATTTTCGATAGTCAAGTGCACGGCGCGATCTCTTCTCTTTATACAGTAGAATATTATAGCCTCCTTAAAATGAAAATTAAATAATTATTTTTTCCTTGAAAAATAGAGCTGTTATAAACTTCCAAGCACTTTGTCGACGTAAAGGGACAGGTGAATTAAAAAATTTCAGACGAATTTAGCCTATATATTAGGTGGTTACCTAAGTTCTGTCGTTTTTTGACCTCTAACTTCAAATGTAAGTATCTCGGCTCAAATATAACTTTATTAGGCGAAATAAGAACCATTACAATCTACACATCGTTGCCAACGAGACATTAATTTACTTATTCCAGTAGCATATAACTCCGGAGATCTAAAGGCCATGAATTCTTCGAGAGCAGAATCGCCTTTCGGGCTCGCCGTTTGCAAGTATCGTCAGCGCTCCTTCTACGCAACAAAAACGACCCGTTTCTAGAGCGAACTGTGACCTGTGACAAAGAATGAATTGTCGACGACAATCGACGACGAAGCACCTAAACACTGTCCAAAGCCGAGTATGCACCAGGAAAAGGTGATGGTGATCGTTTGGTGGTGTGCCACCGGTTTAATCCACTATAGCGTTCTCAAACCTTATGAAACAATCACGGCGGAAAAGTACTGTCAGAAGCTGGACGAGGAGCACAAGAAGCTCCAGCAAATCTACCCAGCACTGATCTACAGAAGGGGACCGATACTTTTGCGCGACAACGACTCGCGGCACGTATCAATGATCACCAGGCAGAAGCTCCATTCTTTGGGATACGAAACACTCGACCATCCACCGTATTCGCCCGAACTATCGTCTACAGACTACCATTTTTCAAACATCCCGACGGCTTCCTTCGCGGAAAATACGTCAGGAACCGTCATGATGCAGAATATGCTGTGGAAGAATTCATCGCTTCTAGATCTCCGGAGTTCTAAGCTACTAAAATAAGTAAACTAGTATCTCGTTGGCAAAGATGTGTAGATTGTAAATGTTTTTATTTCGACTAATAAAGTTATGTTTAGGCCAAGATATTTACATTTAAAGTTATAGGTCAAAAAACGACAGAACTTAGGTAATTACCTAATATTAACCGTGTTGGGTAGTCTCTAGTTCAAACTCGAAGACATCCGTTTTGATTTCGAAGATGATCAGCTTGATTTCAGGTATAAATCATCAACCTTGTTTAGAGTGTCCAATTTGACGTGAAAATCGTGCTTTGCCTTAAAATGTGATCGCAGAGCACAAGGAAGGCTTTTCAGCGGAGCCACTCCTTTCCAAACGATGTTCTATCCTGGTGGATCGTTTTCCTAGTGAATGCTAACCGGACGATTATAGGCTCTAGATGAAAAGCTAACGCTGAAACGTAACGAATGCTGCTCAAGCCTGAGAGTCCTGTGTGCTGAATCATCGCATTTAGCATATTAAACGATTGGGGAAAAAGGCCCTATTCAAGCCTACAGAATAAACATCCTAGAAGACGCTGATACTGATACAAATAGTCAGCCTCTAGACTACAAAGGAATAAATTACCACCGAGAAAGCTTAGCGATGCTTCAGACACACCTGACCGTCTGACGTTGCACTGAACCTCTACTCCTTTCATAATCTCAACTTAAAAGAGGCCAACTTACTTACTGACGAAATGTCTGAGTCTGGGAAGTGACGAACACTTTCTTGAAAAACAAGGAAGGTACCTTTGTTGGAGGAGAACAGGAAATTCCTCGTCTTTCAAGAAAATGCCCATCACTCCCTAGATCCAGACATTTCGTCAGTAAGTTATGAACCTTGGCCTTTTCAAGTTGAGATTATGAATGGAGTAGAGGTTCATGGCAACACCGATGGTCAATTGTATCTAGAGCATAGCTAAGCCTTAGTGGTTATTCCCTATGTCGTCTAGAAGGTGGCTAAAAGTACCAGTATTCGCATCTTTTAGGAAGTTTATTTTGAAGGTTTGAATGGGGTCTTTTTTCACAATCGTTTAATGTGTTAAAATGTGATAATTCACCTCTCCGGAATAGCCAACATTCGTTACGTTTCAACGTTAGCTGTTATCTAGTCAACAATTCGTCAGGAGCATTGAAAAGGATTCTCCACGGTAGAACAATGTTTAGGAGGGGATATGCTGTATAAGATAAGATTTTGGGATCTATCCTGTTCACGGGGGGGGGGGGGGGGGGGGCACAACTAAAAAGTATTAAGAAATCGACTCGAGACTTTACGAGCGGCTCCTACAGAACAAGATAGGACCTAAACAAGAAAATTCGCTAAGAAAAAACCGAAAAAATTACATTTGTTTTGATTGTAAGCAAGGAAAGTTATGTTCGCTCCTCAGCATGTTAGATCCTGGTTATAACATGTCAGGCGGTGGTCAACACGCGGCATGCCTCCGCGGAGATTTATTTTTGTTTTTCTGTTCGTTTTTTGTTTCTTTTAGGTCCTATCTTGTTCTCTAGGAGCCGCTCGGTAAGTCTCAATTCATTTTTTAAACACACTTTTTAGCTATGTGCCCCCCCCCCCCCGACTAGGATAGATTCATATTTTGACTCTTCTGAGGTTCAGGATCTGCCATAAATGCGCTCAAACGAATAAAAATACTGATATAAGAACTTCTCAAACCTTTAGCCGATCGGACTCTAACCAATGGTCCAATCGACGATCGTCTCCATCGAAATGTATGTACAGTTCAAGCGATTCGCCTTCACCTCGTCGTTTATCCAACACGGTAGCTAACCGCCAGCAGCCTCTTCGCCCTCTTACCAGGTAGCTTTCACCGACTATCACCTCCTCGCCGTTCAATATTGGCATGCACACGATAGCGCAAGCGCCTCTAAAAAGATGGCAAACAATGTGGACACAGACACACACGTCACAGCGGCAGCAGCAGCATCTGCTCATTAAAACTCGACCCGAACGGCAGAAACGTGCAGCTTCGGAGCAAGGAAGCCGTCACATCTTCCGTTTTTCTCGGACGCGATCAAATTACAGGGCGAAAACTTCATTCAGAGTCCAAAACGGCAAAATATGATGAAGAAGTGGTGGCAAATTCGATAACGACGACATCAGAAGGCTGTGGTTTACGATTTCAGAAATTAATTTAACAAAGTCTGGACCTCAACTTTCTAAATAAACCCTCTAGATTGGGGCCCATGCGTATTAAACGAACAATATGAGATATTTTTTACACTGCGTGCGGGTGCTAGATTGCAACAGAAATGCAACCCAATGCAATATACGGTGCAATCCCTATGGAGGGGGGGAGGGGGGCAGCCCATTTCAACTTCTAAAGAAATGCAACATGCACCACAACACATAAATAAATAAATATATATGCTTACATTATCAATTGCTGTCCTTCCAATACCAAAACCAGTTTTCTAAATTGCTCTCCTAGTCGGGGGGAGGGAGTAATGAAAACACAGTAAATTGAACAGAAAGATGGAACAATTACAATACTATAGAACTACGAAGCGGTTTGCGATTTCTTTCCAAAGCAAATAGAGTTTTGGATCACAACCGTGTTGCCTCGTATAGTACTCCCCACCCCCTCCCCCTGCAACGTGTATAGTAGTCCCATAATGAAGTCTTTTTAATCTTTCAGCATAACGCTCGGACATCTCCAAGGGAGGGGATCATGTAAGTTAAGGCATTCGGTACTCTTGTGCTTTTGGTACCCCACTTAATCTTGTTCAAAAGAGGTCTACTAGGGGTAGTCTGCCATGGGAAGAACGAATATCATAGTCGTTTTTTGCGGAAATGCCTTATAAGCCCGTTATATTAAGTTCTAATTTTCTAAGGCCTTGCGAAATAGCGCGCGCTGGTAAGAGACGCAGACTCCCCTCCTATCGATGCGCACTATTTCGCCGCCCCTAGCCTGCAGCAGAGGTTGGCCAGAGCATAAGCACTGAAATCTCGAAAAGGCTTGAAAGCCCTGTTGTGTGCTCTCTTTCGCTCACGCGGAGGAGAGCACGTAATTGGACAGGGGAAGGGACTCCGGGGTGTGGGCCAACTAGGACACCCGCATTAAAATTGCCTTCATCCTAGAGGTTCCTCTCTTGCCCTATTCGGAAGAAAATAAGACCCGAATCTGTAATCGACACGAGGAGATAAGACTGCATTTAGTTCGCTGCGAGTAGCTAGTCGTTACGCCTGCGCGCCAGGGCATGCTATGGTACCCCCCCCCCCCTCCCGGAGACGGTCGCGAACGCGTGCTGGTAGGGGGCGGAGTCTCTGCGTCTCCTACCAGCGCGCGCTATTTCGCAAGGCCTTAGGCAATTAGAACTTAATATAACTGGCTTACAAGGCTATGGTGGGATTTCCGCAAAAAAAACGACTATGATATTCGGTCTTCCCATGGCAGACTACCCCTAGTAGACCTATTTTGAACAAGATTAAGTGGGGTACCAAAAGTACAATAGTACCAGGCATTCATATGTTGTATTGCATGATGCATGTACAATGCGTAACTATCGTTAACAATTCATAATGAACTGCCCCCCCCCCCCCCCGATAGGGATTGCACCCAATACATTGTCGAAAATAATTGCTAGCAGCTGCTAAGTATTGAAAGTGTAATTGTGAGAGTCTAATAAACAAGAGTTCGCAACATATGAAGCATCTTAATCAAGGAAGGCACATACTCACGGCGGAATTTTTTGAAAGCGTTTTCGTTTGATGACAAAAGAATGCTTTTTGTGAAGATATGACAACTCTTGTAGTGCTGACGGTGCATGAATAAAGCGCACGCTTTGGTATTTTGAAGGGGAACGTTCTACACTTCAAAAATTCCATTCTTCTAACCTTTGACATCTTCCTATTTCGATCGTACCCTGGCATCATTTGTAGAATTGCCAGGGGTTCATGCTAGCACCTACAAACACTCAACACTTGCAGTCAGAGCAGCGTAAGACTAAGAAGCCATAAAAGCTCAAGTTTTCATCACAAAGATGGTTTATGGCTTCAGAAACAGCAGCGAATAGCTTATGTTTGAGTGGGAAGGTCGGATCTATCCTAGTGGGGGGGGGGGGGAATGGGCACTAAATCGGGATAGATTCCTGACTCTTTGACAACGGCGGCAAAGCTGAAAGCAAACTAGTTTGCAAAGGTAATACCGTGAACTGACCTGGGAAAATGCCTTTCTTTGTAATTTCCTAGCCGAAAGATGCCAAGATGTTTATACTTGCCTCGCTTTTTAGCGATGCCCCCTCCAACTAGGATAGATCCGGAAAATCATTAAAATGTAATGTGACAAGTGCTAAGTTCACCAAGAAGGCATTCATCTTACACTCCACTACCCACGTTAGAAATGTTGGTTACCAGCTTATTGTTGTTTTCTACCTTTGTTATTTTATTTGCCTTCACACTTCTACTCCATGCTTTAGTTCCTAGTTATTCTTCTAGGTGCAATCCCTGTCAGGGAGGCCAGTCCATTTCAACTTCTAAAGAAATGCAACATGCACCACAACATATGAATATATATAAATATGCTTACATTATCAATTGCTGTCTTTCCAATACCAAAATCAGCTTTCTAGATTGCTTTCCTAGTCGGGGGACGAAGTAATGAAAACACAGCAAATTCAACAGACACCTGTAACAATTACAATACTGTAAAGCCACTAAAACACGTTAAAGCAATGTTATTACCTTAATCGATTAGTACATAGCGGTTTACGATTTTTTTTTCCAAAGCAAATAGAGTTTTGGATCACAACCGTGCTGCCGTGCATAGTGCCCCCCCCCCCCTTCCTGCACCGTGCATAGTCCCATATTAAAACTTTTTCAATGTTTCAGCGGAACGCTCGGACATTTCCTAGGAAGGGGATCAGGTAAGCTAAGGCATTCATGTGTTGTATTGCATGTTATATGTACAGATGCGTAGCTATCGTTAACAATTCATAATGGACTGCCCCCCAGACAGGGATTGCACCTTCTTCTATGTACCGTCCTGTTTCTAGCTATAAACAGCTGGATCTATTTAAATGCACTACAATAAGTTTTGTTTGTGTTTTTCACTACCGTAACTGAATTTTTTTTGCGTTCTCATCGACGTTTAGTACATTTGTGTATGCAGTTTCACATGACATAAATAGTAAAAATAAATTTTAAAAAATCAGACCTAGAAAAATAAATGAATAATGGACGGGATCAATCAATCTGTGCTCTAAGTGCGCAACATTCTGCTTCTGTGGGATATGGTGGAGGCAATTTGAATGCGATTTCGCCTATAAAATGACTTGAGGAAATCAACAGATGGACAAGCCAGTGTAACTTCTTCAGGTGCGACTGTCGTTGAATCCCAGAATTGGTGTTTATTGTTTTTTGAGGTTGCCTTAGCCACGCGAGACTGGTAAATTCTTTTATTGATTATTGACCGACATTTTGTCAAAATTGTCTTCTTCAAGTGCCTAAATGACACTGAACACTTACAAGATTGAACGCCCGAACGCCTCAACGAAATCTTACAGCCAAGCACGACTAAAACCTGGTTTTTACTAGCCGTGGAGCGCCCCTACTACAGGCTCTATATGTTGGAGCCAGGGATGAGGGACATTAACGACGCTCTATGGGATTTTCTGCCCATCAGAAGCCCCCCCCCCCCCCCCTCCCGACCCTATTTGAGCCGAACAAGCACGCAAATATCACTAGCGGCAGCGACTGATTAGCAAAGGGATAACCAACTGCGCAGTCCCGTAACGATTTCGCTGAATTTCACTCCGAAACTACGGTGGACAACGCAGATCGGTTTTTTCCGGTTGTAAGTTTATCAAACACTAGGAAATTCTACTTACCAGGGAACTACCTAAGATGTAGATGTGAACCACAAATGCCATGTGTATGGACGGAATCGCCTCCCTCTCTGAGGTAACGAAATACAGTTATCGCGACCGAGGTACAACTCTGAGCAGAGTTGCGGTCCCTGAAAGGTGAAGGAAGCAAGAAGGTTAGTATCCTACCACTCTCGAATTCATTGCTTTCTCGAAGCTGATGTCGATTGGTTGGCCGAGTGAACAGCGTAGCAGACTCACGTGCAAAAGGTCAGGGGTTTGTATCCTTTATGGGGCTTGTTTTTTTTCATTTTAAGAACCTCACGTTTATGCGAGGGGTGCATGCTGCGCCAACATTGTGAACCCCTATGAAGGGGTGACCATATCCTGGTCTAGGATGCGTCGTGTATTCTACCCTATTAAAACCTCCTTTACGTCATCCTATAGGAGTAGAATACACAACGCATCCCAAACCAGGATGCAGTAACGCCTTCAGAAGGGTTAATAACATGCAGACCTGTTGTTTGCCTGCACTACTATCATGCACCCCTCCCATAAACATGAGGTTTTTAAAAATGCAAGAAACATGCCCCACACAGGATCCAGACCACTGGTCGTTTGCTCGTGAGTCTGCTATGCTATCCATTCGCCCGACCGATCGACACACGGCTTCGAGAGAACAATGAACTCGAGAGTGATAAGATACCAACCTTATTGCTTGCTTTACCATGGCGCAGCTTTCAGGAAAAATAACTCTGCTCAAAGTTGTACTCAGATGCCAGATTCATCAACGACTTACAGCAATTCAACAGAGAAAATTATAGCCGAAATCGCTGATAGCGCGGCTTACCAAGTGATGGGATGGTGAGCGATGAGCCGCCTTATCTGAGTTTTACGCTGTGAATTCTCTGTTAAAGTTATGTAAGTCGTTAATGAATCCGACCCCAGGTCGAGATGTTTGCATTTCATTACTTCCGATAGGGAGTGAATTCCGTCCATATACATCGCATCGGTGGTTCAGACCTATACTTTAGGTAGGTCCCTGGCTAGGAAAAAAGACCGCAATCATTAGTGGTCTCTTCCACCATCACATCTGTGGATCTGGTTTTTGCGGTTGATCTCGTGTGTTGTCAGGAATATTTCGTGGACTTGGCTGTTGAATTCGCTGAGGCATTTGGTCGTTCAATGTTATGAATGTTGTCCCACTAGGCCCTTGAACGTCGGCCAATAAAAGTGCTTCTTCTTTCCTACAAAGTTTGGTACCATATCACCGAACCCGAAAGGATATAAGGTGTGGTTGGCCTTGACGAGAGCAGAACCAATAACCTCGATTCAGGATGCATACAATCGCAGGCGGCTCCTTAGAATCCTTTACCACCGCATCCAGCGATGGATATGTAAATCACAGAAGTCCTAATTCTTCAAAGCTGGCTGAAGATGATATTTTTTATCCAACCATGCCTTTCCTTAAGAGAAGCAGAGATTCTACCTGTCCATTTGATGAAGAGCACCTGCAATCTAGATTTCCATGAGTGCGTGTGCGCAGCCACGGATGGAGCAGCTTTCAGGTGTCCCCAGGTCAATTCACAGTCCACCCCCCCCCCGGGCAACAAAGCCTTCCAACCTTCCGAAATCGGTGAATTTAAACCAGACTGATCCTAACCATAAGGCTGGCGACCGCCAATAGGTAATAACAGGTAATGGAAACAATTCTGCACCAGCGGAGCGTAGCGTAATATTACTGTGCCACACAGGGGCCGGATTCATCAAAGTTACTGCAGTAACATTAACGGAGAATTGTAAGCGAAAGCTCAGATAACGCGGTCTATCAAGCGATATGGAGAGCGATAGCCGCGTTATCTGAGCTTTCGCTTACAATTCTCCGTTAAAGTTACTGCAGTAACTTTGATGAATCCGGCCCCAGGCTGGATACGATTATGCGACTTCATCCCGGTCCGATCTTCCGACACATTCGCAGTTCTCGAAAGCGTGAAAGAAGTTTGAAAGCTGCGATCAAGCACTCATCCAAACCAAGACTTACTCCAACTGAGCCAGTTTCACTGAATTCCCAAGTGTCAAACCGAATCCCAATAAAGCCAATCGAGCTCACCGTTGCGTTTGCTTCACTGGAATTCACCTTGAGACTTTTGAAAAATCATTGCAATCATTCTGGCGTAGTTGGAATCATAAGCCTTTGCGTATGATTAGACTGAGTGCACGATCAAGCAGGTTTCAAACTTCATCCAGGCCATTAAGTACGACGAAGCTGTCGAAGCGTCAAGTCGAAATAAAGTCGTTCCAGCATACCAAACCTGCGTGACACGGAATTATTAAATATGCATTGGATCCGATCGAAAATCTTCGGATAATTGAATGATTCGCATAACGGCAATTTCGTAGACCCCGGATTTTTGGATGATTCGGATAAGGACGGATTTGCGGGGCCTCTGATTTCGGATGAATCGGATCGGAATATCCTAATAGGATATCCGAAAATGATTCATTCGATACAATGAACCCAATCGAAAATCTTCGGATAAGGGCCTGTTCATATTTCGCGACAAGAGCGACTTGTCGTCCTTGCAAAAGATGCACATCGATTAAAACTGAGCGCTCGCCGCCGAGAAGTTTTCCTACTCGAACGCCAGCGCTGTCGCTCTTGTCGCTGCGCACTATAATTGGATCCGAATGAATCATTTTCGGATATCCGATTGGATAACCCGATCCAAATCATCCAAAAATCCGGTGTCCGCGAAATTGTCGTTATCCCAGTCATCCAAAAATCAGGGGTTTGCAAAATCACCGTTATCCGAATCATCCAATTATCCGAAGATTTTCGATCGGATCCATTGTATACTGCGCACGCCACGCGCGCTGCGCTCTCGTCGCCCGTGAAAAACATGCATATCGATTAAAACCGAGCGCGCGCCGCCGAGAAGTGTTCATACTCGGCTGCGGGACATTATGCACCAATGGTCGCCGCGGACGCAACGAGCGCGGCAGAGGACGTCGCAATTGGGTGACTTCAGCGGCCAGTGATATCTAGACCTGCATCAAAACTTGTACATCACGTGTTAGAAAGTGTATACAAAGTCAGCTTCACTGCGATAGTGTGTCATATTTTCAGCAGTTTCCTGAAGAAGCATAATAGTCAGATCAACATTCTTGACCTATAGAAGCTTGCGGGAGTTCAAGTTATTACTAGCCCAAAACGAGAATCTCTTAGGATTATCTGAGCATTCGCTCGCTTGATTGTTGTCCAGCATTGCATTGTTATAACTGTTCCCGTTCTCATTTATTGGTGCCTACTTAGCCCTCAAGTTTGAGTTATTAATGTTTGTGTTGCTTTTTTTGTTTCTTTATTATCTGCGTGGCTACCACCATGCTGTGAATAAATAAATAAATAAATAAATAAATAAATATAAAATTGAGCATTAGGACGTTGTTTAGTTTTATAACTCGAACTCAATTTCTGAACCAGAGCACGTTTTCTCGCGGCTCCTGCAACAGCAGAAAGGGATATCAACAACTCAAACCTAGCGTCTGCAGCAGGTAATGAGGCACAGCTCATAAGACCTGCCGGACTGCCGCGGTGCGTGCGCGGTGAACATTCGTACATAAAGACCGCCCCTCCTCCATACTCAAGCGCCGGCGCTCTCGCTCCATCCTCTCTTGTCGCTCCAGTCACTGCTGTCGCCTGTCCATACTTCCGCGCGCTGCGCTCTTGTCGCTTCTGTCGCGAAGTATGAACAGGGCCTAAATGGGTGATTCGGATACGGGCAATTTTGCGGGCCTCAGATTTTTGGATGATTCGTATCAGGATATCCGAAAATGATCCATTCGGATCCAATGTATAGCACTAATATAGACTCGCCGATACACTTACAACCGAAAAAAACCCGTCCGAGTTGTCCGGGATGCAACGCCCCACAGCCGTGCGATTCAAACATGGTTTTTATTAACCGAATGGAACGCCCTTACTAGAGGCTTTGTACGTTAGAGGAGCCAGGGGTGAAGGACATTAACGACGCTCTATGGGATCTTCTGCCCATCAGAAGCCCCCCCCCCCCCCCCGACCATATTTGCCCCGGAGAAGCATGCAAGCAAATATCACTAGCTGCAGCGACTGATTAGCAGAGGGATAGGCAACTCGGTCCTGTAACGATTTCCCTGAATTTCACTCCGAAACAACGGTGAATAACTTAGACGGGTTTTTTTTTCCGGTTGTAAGTTTATCAAACACTCTAATATAGCCAGTGTTTACAATTGTTTAAGTTCTAACACACTTGCTTAAGCCTGGAGCGGCTGGTAGAGAGGCTATATGTATAGTCTCTCTACCAGCCGCTCCAGGCTTAAGCAAGTGTGTTAGAACATTGTTATTAGTAAGGTCTTCAGCTTAACCGGCTCCATGCTGATATCAGCGACCGGCCCATCCCGTATCGCGAGTGGGTGCTGAGAGGCCTCGAGGATATCGCGGATGTTACGTGTGGTCAAACAGCGCCGGTGGTGTAAGGCGAACATCGCTGCCCGGAAAGCAGAAGATGTGGGTTCGAGTCCCGCCTGGCGCAAGAGTTTTGATCGCAACAAAACAATTGTTTAAGTATTTCAGATCTATACAAGTGAGGAAGAAAGGCAGAAGATTCACTTCTTCCACGGAGCCTCCCAACCCCCCCCCCCCCTCCTTCAACTAAGATAAAACTGTACTCCAGGGTTGAAACCGAGAAAATACATACCAACAGAAATCTAGCTTGTTCCTTTCACACTAGGCATGCTTGCTTTGATAGAAACAGGCATGTATGACCTTTTTAACAGCTGAGATGTACATGTGTTCAGCCTGGCGCACCCGTTTTGAAAGCTCTTAATAAATTACGAAAAATTTATGGAAGAAAATGAGGATGAGCTTCCTTTTTAGACCTGCATCTCGCCGGCTTCATAACAGTTAATCCCAGTTAATCCGCGCGCAGCATAAGGAGCTGTATCACAGCGCAAGTCTAGAGAAGGGGTCCACCCTCGTTTTACCCTTTAAAACCCAATAGATTCGTCCAAAATCTTTTAAAATACCCGCAATAAGCAAGGATTTAGTACTTACTTTACTTTAGCTGCAGGAGGACATATAAGCCCGCTTTGGTTACAGTCAACCTTTCAGATACGGGCTCTCAAAACTAGGACTCATTTTCTTCACTGAAACAAGAACAAATAAACAATTATTTCCTATATTAGCCGTCTATTTGCCGCCTCAGTCTTTGGAAGCAGGTGGAGAGTGAAGTGGCGCTTTTAGGCATTATAGCTAAACCACAGCTTAGAGTGCAGGAAACTCATTCTTTAATAAAATATACAGTCCCTATCTATTTCAATAGATTAGCACCAGTGCTAGTTAATTACTCTTGGTCCTCTAGCTGATAGCGTACGGTCATTCTTTTCCATCCGGATACTATAAAGAAACCAGCATACAGTGGTAGAAATGACCTTAAAACTCCAGCAGATTTCATGGTCCAACTAAATAACCTATTTCACCAGTCACTTGTGACTCCATGAGTTCGAGTAGAAACCAAACTAACAGCATTCTAGAGCAGGTCGTTTTGTAAAGCAAATCGAGTCTGGATCTTAGGGGCGGTGTTTGTAAACAAGTAAACAAGGTAAATAAACAACGACACGATGCGCGGATTCGTAGAATAGCGCGTACGGTCTGGTGTAGAGACACAGCTGCGCTGCGGACCGCACACCGAAACCGACGCGCCACGCGCCGTTTTCCACGAAGCCGCCTCCGCCAGCTTATGCTGGACTGCGTTCTTAATTGCTCATTCTATTGATCACCTTTGCCACTCTCTAGTTCCATGTCGCTGGCTGTCGAATTTGCTACGTAAAGATGGGCTTCAGCGAGAGTTAAGAGGACATTTCATGGCGGTTCAGTTACACCAGGCTTCTGGATAGCTTGGAGACCCTACCACTGCATTTCAACTGCGTGCTGTCATCCCAAAAGTAGAACTTATCTCTTGTGACACTAACAATAAAGTTCCAATGGTTCTGTCCACTCACCTCCTTACCGCACTCGCCGATAAACCTACTACCAGAAAGAAACTGAGTAAAAGTTGTCCACGGGAATTTCAAGGTGAAGTGCAGGGCAATCGTTGCGGGACCTGGGATTGCACGTCATCGACGCGGGTGAATTTAAGAATAATCGTCGCGGGACCACGTAGCCGTTTATACTTCAACGTCGGGCGCCGCGGTGCCATTAAAAGTGGGCAAATTGATTGAAGAACTCGTTCGTTTTGGCCAAAACACATGTTATCGCGTCGGTCAGCGTCGGAAGTATAAACGAGGCTTTGGGTCTGATCTGGTCAGTATCGCTGAGTGTTTAAAGGTGCGGTTTTCGAGCGAGTAAATCTCGCTTGGCAACGGCATGAGTCGTGGGAATATATTATGTTCGATTTCGCAGCCAGGTTGATAAAACCTGTCGGAGTGACGTTATGCGACTTGGGGTCGGATTCGTCAACGACTCACATAACTTTAACAGGGAATACACAGCGGAAAACTCAGATAACGCGGCTTATCGCTTACCATATCGCTTGATAAGCCGCGCTATCAGGGATTTCGGCTGTAATTTTCTCTGTTAAATTGCTGTAAATCGTTGACGAATCCGGCCCCTGGCTAACATGTTCTCCTCGTTTTGGTTTTGCACTTTTTTCCTGCTAGAGGAAGCTGTTCCTCCTTTCTTTTAACATAAGATGATACAGACTCTAGTTTTTATCTATATCTATCATTTTTGGCAAATTACTAGCTGATTGAAGAGGTTCAGCTGGCCATGGTTGTTAGAAATCTTTTTTGTGGGCAACTTTGCGGCGTTTTCGCTTCATTCGATGCCACAAAAAGTCGAAATCACTTAAAAAAGCTACCATCTCAAACGCCATTTTAGGCGCAAGTCTAGAACGGGAGGTTCATCCTATATCTTTTGCATAAGCTTTACCCTAGCCGAAGTAATTACAAGTGACCTTCCACGGATAGTGAGGTGTTCGATAACTAATGACGTTTTTCCCATAGTTGGTTTGGAACTGTCATTTTTATAGTGTACAGTTAAAACCCTTTAGTGGTTTGGGGTTTGGGTTTCATGAGGAACGGACAAGTTTCTGATGCCCCATTCTCGATCAACGGAACGAACATCTCCGAATGCTCCAGCTATGTGTATCTGGGTCTCGAAGTCAATATGGCCAACGACCTAGCACCAGAGCTGAGCAGGAGGAAGCGAGCAGCTTGGGGAGCTTTCAAGAGCGTCGGAGAAGTCGCGAAGAAGACGAAGAACGTCCGACTCCGTGCCCACCTATTCGACTCCACCGTTCTTCCTGCCCTAACATACTCCTCAGAGACCTGGGCTATACGAAAGCAGGATGAACACGCGATCAGCGTCGCGCATCGTGGAATCGAGAGGACGATGCTCGGTGTGACACGACTCACGCAAGTGAGAGAAGGCCTCCGGAGTTCCGAGCTTCGCCGACGTTCGAAGATCAGAGACGCTGTCGCGTGGGCCAAGTTGTCGAAAATTAGTTGGGCCGGCCACGTAATGCGCTTCGCAGACACCCGTTGGACGAGAGTCATCACCGACTGGATTCCGCGGGATGTCAAGAGAACACCGGGACGCCCACCAACGCGTTGCTCGGACTTCTTCGCGAAAGCCCTGAACGATCGATATGACGCTCTTCGTGTCCCTCGAGCGAGGAGGATCCATTGGAGCACTCTGGCACGCGACAGGGACGAATGGAGACGCTGCTGGTGCCCGCTCGAGCAAGTCGATGATCAACGGCACGACATGTGATACGGTACAAACCAACTATGGGATGTATAGTAGTGCGTGGCTTACATTATTATATACTATTATAAAGGTTTTTACTTTTTACCTTTTAGACATCTACCAGAAACCGAACGTCATTAGTAAAAAGAATTTAGTAGAAAAAAATATAGAAAAAGTGGCAATCAGCAACCTACTTCTGTTGTTGAAGGTGAGGTAGGTGTTTGTGTGATCCTGCAATCACACTAAACTGTAAGTGAAGTCGTCGAATTTACTCGACAACTCATCATACTTTGGATCCAACGGCGATTCGTCAAATCAATCAGATCTGACATTTTTCTCAAACACAGGATAAAATGGATCATGTGGGTAACGGCATCTTTGAAAAGGGCCGAATCTTCGGATCATTCAACCAAGTGATTTATAGAATAACGGATTTTGGCACGATTCAGATAACCGACTTTCTTCTGATCGAATATTTGATGTCCGTTTAACCATACAACATAGAGCATAGAACATTTATTATGCCAAAAGTGATACAAAATCAGTTGAGAACAAACGAATACAGCAAGTGTTGGGTTTTTGGAGCTTATTAGAGGCGAAGAACATTTTTTTATGCCAAATGTTATATAAAATCAGTTGAACACAAAAGATTACAGAAAAAGCTTGCTTTCTAAACACTGACAAAAACGGTTTCTCCATGAATTACGTAACGCGAAAAGTGTTTTTTAAGCGACTCAGCAGTTCACTATACGATTACCTAGTATACGATTGCCGATTCGGAACACCAGTCAATTTTTCAAATCATAGATAAATGGACATGTGATTACCGGCTTTTTTGGAAAAAAATCATCATACCGGATTTTCCGATGATTCAGATAACTGATTTTGGTCAGAACTACAGCATCGATACATCGTTTGCGATACGATGCAGGAGTTCTGATCAATGTCAGTTATCCGATTCACAGAAAAATCCGACCTAGTGAATTTTTTTTCTCAAAAAAATGCCGGTATCCGCATGATCCATTTATCTGTGGTTTGAAAAAATGACCGCTGATCCGAATCGGCAATGCTGTACTACTGGTCGCTAATAGTGGAAGTTTGGTCGTGACGAACTGAACGCTGACGGCTCCCAGCTCAGAATCTCGTTTCGGAATCATATGATAGTTGTAAGGTTCTTCACGGGCATGGTTGCTAATTTCTTTGCACCGTCTCACTTATAGGTTTTGGTTTGCATTCAAACGAAGTGAAGGATTCCTAGGAGTTAATCCTCCACCTTTTTCGGGACTTGAGCCAAAGCACCACTTGTGAGCTTTTCTTTTGTCTGTGAAAGGCTCTTATTTAGTCAATATCTTCTTCCGAAAGCCGAATTTCCATATAGCGTTTATTATCGATGTTGTATTATTGAGCTGATAGCCAAAGTTGTTATCACATTTATTCGACTCGGCTTGCATTTCGGCGACCTCGCCTTCGTCAGAGCCTGAAAAAGTCGAAAAACACTTATGAAACTGTCCTCTCAAACACCATTTCATCCTACAGAGTACTAATCTTGAGGAGAGATAGCGGCAAGATCCAACATGACAGTTATGAAGGAACGACTGACCTTCTCGGCATCCACCGATAAGGTCAGTCGTTCCTTCATAACTGTCATGTTGGATCTTGCCGCTATCTCTCCTCAAGATTAGTACTCTGTAGGATGAAATGGTGTTTGAGAGGACATTTTCATAAGTGTTTTTTCGACCTTTTCAGGCTCTGACGAAGGCGAGGTCGCCGAAACGTAAGCCGAGTCGAATAAATGTGATAACAACTTTGGCTACCAGCTCAATAAGACAACATCGATCTGAAGTCAATATGCCAAGGTTTATTGAAAGTCGAACTCGGGCAATTATTATCTTCAAAAGGGCGTGGGCTGGCGAGGAAACATCCTATGAGGAAAAGTCCTCTACGTCGATCTTTCTTGGATTGCCTTTCGTGTGGCGTGGATAGGTTGCAGCACAACTCTTCAGATATTCGTAGCGTCC